>ML844291.1:0-14727 GCA_009831015.1 Picea engelmannii | reverse complement strand
GTACCCTGGATGGTCATCCTAATGGCTAGACTAGGGGAGTGGGATAGATGAATGGGTTTTAAGATGAAAAAATGATAATATGAGGGGAGCGGACGATGGTTCTTCAAACCCCCTTTGGTGGCTGACCAAAACCCATGAATACCGACTCGCTAAGCTACCCAATCAATCACCCCAACAGTGGTCAAGTAGATGAGTGTAAGATCCAAGCAGTCACCTGAAATGAGAGAGATCTAATGCATACATAAGAAGGTTATAATGATCAAATGTGACACATACCATGATACCTCGGACCAATTACCTCATGGAGCAAGAACCTTTTCTGACGCAAGCCCAAGCCGGTAGTGATGGAGGCTGGTACTGCTGGCAGGACAAGTCTGGCTGATGAGAAGAAGATGGGTCCTCAAGGACCATGCTCAGTTCGCTCCTGCTCTCGGTACTCCATGTCTAGGACCATGTGGGCCTCGAGACATGATCTCCTAGTTATCCCTAGATATCGGGGATAACAGTACACATTCATGTAACTTTGTTTAAAGTGTACTTCTTTTGCATTGACTTATGTAACACATAAAAACCAACCTTGGTCCTATGTAATTGATACTTGTGGCTTAAGCGATTATTTTTTAGGATATAAACCCAAAGTAACATTCCCAACTATCTTGTCTTTGCCCGACAATATCTAAAAATGCTTGAGTAAGGTTTTCCATACCTTTTCCTCAACACCAGGGAAGCGTTTTCTGAATCTGAACCTTGGTGATTTGCTTGCCTTGTTGAAGAAGATTTCTTGCTTAGCTTGTTGAAGGTTGCCACGAACGTGTTGTTGGAAGGGTTGGATCTGTTCAACTAATATAGTTGCATGATCTACCTCGATTCGAGTGTGGGAGGACTCTATTGGTGAAGATGCAACATGAAGAGTATGAAGGGTTTTGTTATGACTTTGCTTGATTGGGCAATGTGGAGGCACCCCCGTATTGAAGTAAGAATATCTTTGTGTGCTTCTACAATCTTGCCAATCTGCTTCTACTGGATAGAAAGGTCTTGGGCGAAGGTTGCAGTGGTTGAAGTGTCCTTCTATTTTCCTTTCGAACAGGTCGTGAAGAGGATAAACATTGTGGTATGAGAGATTACTTTGTGACATTGTTTTGTCGAGACAATATTCAGAACTACCTCTGGTATCCTATAGAGTTGACTCCCCATTGTAACAATGACACTACGGGGTCGAGCCTCATAAACAACATGATGCTTCCACATATATGGCTAGACTAATATAACATCACAAACTTCCAGTGGGGAAAAATCACACAATACCCAAGTGAAGCATTGTTGGCTAACATGGGGATCTCGACCCAAGTGAAGCCACCCAATGTTGTATGGTTGTGGGTGTGGTGTTATCGACAATCCCAACTGCTTGACAACCTCTGCTAAGATGAGGTTCTTTTGGATTCCACTATCAACAATGAAATGCAATGGGGTCCCCTTCACCCACATATGTGAAAGGAATAGGTGCTCCCCCTCCTCATGATCCTCTAATTCTTCTGGTTGGATTGTTGCAGTCGCGACAGTAGTAGAGGGTTCTGCATCAATGATCCGTCTCCTTTTTATTATTTTCTAATCATAATCTGAGTCAAGGCTTGGCTTTGTTTCTTTGAGCTCATCCACCAATGAATGTTTCGAGCAACATTCATCAGTGTTGTGCCAAGAGATTTTGTGGAAGTCGCACCACTTCCCAGTGCCCTTCTTCATCTTATCGTTGACCTTATTTTCCTGTGGCTTGGAATGGTTGTCTTAAGGTTGGTTTTTTTGTGAGTTAGGGTTTCCTTTACCATAATTTGGTTGTTGTGGATTTGCAGACCCAAACTCACGCTTGTTCTATTGCTTAAATTTATGCTCGATTTTGACAGCATATCGAAAACAACTCCCAGTGATGAAATGTCCAGAAAGTCCATTTCAGTTTGGATGTACCTGTGTAGAGCCTCGTAGTATTTTAGAACCAGATTTCGCTCGAAGTCTTTGATACCCAACTTAGTGCACAAGGTATGGAAGGTATTTTTGAACTTCGACATTTTTTGGCCCCTCTCTTGACACAGCGTGGTCCATCTCATGTACTAGACGTCATAGTTTTCAACAGGTTAATATTGTTCCTTGATCGCATCCATAAAAAAAAATCCCAAGTGGGCTCGGCCCCAAATATTCGAGACTCCTCTATGGAATTTTTCTCCCAGTAAGTTTCCCACCAATATTTGACATGGGGGAAAGCCTTAAGGAGTGAAAAGGTGATATTTTCTCTATCGGAAAAATTGTGGACAGAGAAATAACCTTCTAGTAGATTTAACCACTTTTCCAAAGAATATGCATTTATCTAACCTTCAAACACAGGAACATCAAAATTAACTTGTACCTTGAAAAGGGAATTAACTTGTACCTTGAAAGGGGCGGCGCTTCCAAAGTGGTTGTTTGATGAGGACATGTATGCTATTGTCAGTAGTCGTCGAAGGATTTGGAAAAAAATCTCCATCATTTATTCCCTCTGTTGTGTGAGGGCTTCCTCGAGGAAGAGATTAATAAAATCTTCTGCTCCTGCATCTCTCTTTTCTTCCGACATGGGAGGTCGCTTGGGTTGGTTGTCCTCAAGAGAAACTAGTTTGAGACCCAACTCTCTATACCCTGACCTCATCGGGGACATGCACTAAGAAGCGACAAGGAGCAGCCTGCTCTGATACCAATGATCCAAATTATTTTTTAGAACAAAATGAAGGAGGATATATAACAATGAAATACATATAGATATTGCAAGAAACATAAAAAGATACAGTAATACACAATTTAGATTAATGAATGAAATGTACAAAACTGTAAAAATACATAGTGAATGACTCGCTAGAATGGTGGCAACTTATCTCTAAGAAGAGATGTGATGACTATGCTCATTTGCAAGAATATTATGTTTACAATGAGGTTCCAAATTCCTTTTTAACATAAATAAAATCCAAAACCCTAACCCCGGAAGATGAAACGCCAAAAGGTTTGTGGGCCCAAATGCGTGTAGTTGATACGTCAAATTCCCGAGGGCGTGAATTTTTCATATGATCTATGTTTGGGCTCACAATAGCTCACTAAAAAGGTCTGGTTGAGAAGAACACATCCCAATCGGGCCCAAACTAGAGCCTTTCGCTATCACCTAGGTCTCCAAACATCAAAAAAATGTCGTTTAGGGCCTCAAAACGACCCCGGAAGTTTAGGACCGGAAAAACTATAGAAAACCTGCCAAGGTGTAAAACTGTATTTCAAGCCAGTGGAATAGGTGCATGGCCATTGATATCCACATGGATTTGATACTCGGCCTTAGTCGAAGAAAGAGCAATGGCATGTTGCTTCTTTCTCTACCAACAAATGGGACTGAAACCCAGGTGAAAATTGTAGCCATATATAAAATTGTGATCATCAAGATCACCATCCCAATCAGAATCTATGTATCCAATCAAATCTGAACTTGTGCCCGTTGCATAGTGAATCCCATAACTATGAGTGCCCTATATGTAGTGCAAAGTGTGTTTGACATCCTTCTAGTGAAGCTCATGTGGATCCATCATGAAGCACGAAACAATTCCAACTGCAAATGAAATTTCAAGGTGAGTATGAGTTAAGTAGATGAGGCTTCCAACAAGATGAAGATACAAATTGGCATCAACTAATGGTGTGGAACACTTCGCCTCTGATCCAGGTGGATATTGGTGACCACCCACCTATTCTAACTGGCTCCTTTTAGTTCAACACGTTCTTCTGTAATTCTTTGTAATTGTGGGCTCCACACTTTCGAGGTTGTCTAAACCCCTACACAGCTTCCAGGTGGAGATTGGTGGCCTCCCACCTAATCCGACTGGCTTATTTTGAAAGTTTTCATGTCAGTACATATTTATGTACTTCTAGGGTCGTTTTGGGGCCCTAAATAGTGTTTTTTTGGCTTGCCACAGTCAAATTGTAGACAAAGACAAGTTTGACAACATAATGTGTAGTTCTCGAAAAGACCTTTCCAATGGGATATCACACGCCTAAAATGGAGGTCGTATGCAAAAGTTACGACCCCGGGAAGTTGAGGTACCAACTTAGCCATCAGGGCCCACAAAACTTTTGGTGTTTCATCTCCTAAGGTTGGGTTTTTGGATGTCTAGGGTTTTTTCATTCATGAGTAATGTTAAAAAGGGCGGATGCACGTAGCAACCACATGTCTTCTTAGAGATAGATACCACCATTCAAGCAAGTTGTTTCCAGTTTTACAGTTTCAACCTATTTTATTTATTCAATAGAATTTATTGTTCATTGGATATCTGTTGTTTTTCTTTGTATCTCTATGTTATTGTATTCAGTTTTTTATTCCTTTTGTTTCGCTCATAAATTTTGATCAGTGGTATCAGAGCGGTCTGCTCTTCATTTATTTTTCTTCTTGCATGTCCCCGACAAGATCTGGGTACAAGAAATTGGGAATTGAACCAGTTGATCCTTTGCAATATCAACCATGTCGATCCCAACAACAACCCATGGGGGACGAGAAGAAATATGATGGAGCAGGAGATCCTTTTTAAATGTTGCTCGAGGAATCCCTTGCACAACAAAGGAACAAAATGATGGACAACTTTGCACAGATCCTTCTGTAACTACCCACAGGAGATACATCTTCATCAAGGGGCCTTGAAACCCCCTTCAAGGTACAAGTAAATTTTGATATTCCGTTATTTGAAATACTGATAGATGCAAATGTTGTAGATAAATGGTTGAATCTACTCGAAGGATATTTTTTGGTCCACAATTTTTTCGACAATGAAAATATTACTTTTGCACTCCTCAAGGTCGTCCCTCATGTTAAGGACTGGTGGGATACTTACTCTGAGCATTGGGCCATAGAGGAATCTGCAATACTTTCAGTCACCCCCACATGGGTTTCCTTCAGGGATTCCATTAAAGAAATTTAAAGTAAGAATGAACCCATCAATTTTTCTCATACTACCTTAGGTAATTGTTTTTTAAAGGTTGACCACCATTGTTATTCAGTAGAGCCATCTTCACTCCAAACAAATGAACAATTTGAACTCCTTCATTGCTCTCAGACTGAAGTTAATGACAATACTATAGTAGAAGTATATAGTTTATGTTTTACTAACTCAATTTTAGATACTAACATTTCGACTTTGTTTCTCAATGGCTCCAGATTGTAGGAAGGAGTTGGGGCAGTATGTATACTCATTGACCCTGAAAAGCGTAAAACTCTTATATCATGTTGTTTAGAGTTTGAATGCACCGAAAATATTATCGAATATGAAGGCTTGGTCCAAGGCCTGGAAAATCCTATCGACCTTAAGGTAAAATTCCTTCGAGTTTTTGGTGATTCGGAAATAATTGTCGGACAAGTAAGGAATACTATACACTGCATGTCTCCCCATCTAAAAGGTTACCATCATGAGGCGTGGAACTTAATTAATTATTTTGATGCATTTAATATTACTGCCATACCTCTTTCTCAAAATTTTGTCGTTGATACTTTAGCTAACACAACATCTATATTCACACACCTGATAATGGTTTTACTGTTGAAATCTTTTTCAAGCCTTTCATACCCAACAACGTCACTAACTAGAGGGTGTACAATGATGATTCTTGGATTATAGAATTCCTTACCAACGTTGACGTATTCCAAGTTTTTGTGATATACGATGAGGTACACGAACATAATCTATAGGATTATTGGGATGAAGCAAATAATATCAAGGCTAACTACATCCCAAGGAGTGTATTATCGCTTGAAAAGTTCTTTGATCTGTAGACCAAGTTCAGAACACCTATGAATCCGAAGATAAACAACTCCACTATGATGCATGCTTTAGTGAATCTAGGCACTCTTGAACATCCCAAATTTATCAATTTAGGCACTCGTTGTTCAGAGGCAGAGAAACATACCTTCACCAAGATGTTTAATAAATATCGAGATGTATTTGTATGAAATTACGAAGACCTAAAGACGTATGACATTTGTATTATTGAACACATCATTCCTATCAAAGAGGGTGTCGAATTGTTTTAGCAGAAACTAAGGAAGATACATTCGAACCTTGAACCACTAATTCAAAAGGAATTAGAGAAATTGTTAAGCACCCGGATTATCTTTAAAGTTCCCCAATCTACTTGGGTGTCCAATTTTGTACATGTTAGGAAGAAGTCAGGGGAGATCAGATTATGTGTGGATTTCATAAATCTAAATCGTGCCTCTCACAAGGATAATTACCCTGTTCTCCCAATGGAACATATATTACAACTCGTCTCTGGTTCTCAAAAGTTCTCTCTTTTTGATGGGTTCTCTAGATATAACCAGATTCTTGTAGGATAACCAAACTAATTGAAGAACACTTTTAGAACCAAGTGAGGAATCTTCACATATTCTAGAGTTCTCTTTTGCCTAATTAATAGAGGTGCTAATTTTCAAAGGGAAATGGATATAGCATTTAAAGGTTTGATCGGTCTCGATGATGTTACAATTTATTCCAAGAAGAGAGTCGATCACTCGTGGCACCTGAGACGGATTTTTGAAAGATGCAGGAAGTATGGAATTTCTCTAAACCTTGAGAAAAACATATTTTTTGTTTCAAAAGGTAAGCTATTGGGGCATATAATTTCTAAGGATGGGATTTTGTTGACTCGAAATGCACCAAAGCCATCATGCAGATCTCGTTTCCGAACAACAAGAAGTCTATGCAATCATTTTTTTGGAAGATTAATTTCGTTAGAAGTTTCATTCCTGACATTGCTGAAATAGTTAAACCCCTTTAACAAATGATTTAAAAGGACATTCAATTCAAATGGACATCTGTTGAGAAGGACGCCTTTGAGAAAATTAAGGCTACCATAGTGGTTACCCCAACGCTTCAAAGTTTGGATTTCTCCAAATACTTTTTGTTGTACACGTTTGCATCATATCATTCTCTTGCAGCGATGCTCACTCAAAAGGATCAGCAAGGGAATGAATGCCAAATAACATTCATGAGAACTGGACTTGAAGGTGCTAAATTGAATTATCCATTAGTGGATAAGCAAGATTTCATCGTCCACAAGCCATTAAACGTTTCAACCCTTACATACTGAAGAATCACACCAAGGTGATTTTCCCTCACTGAGAGCTTAGATTTCTCTTTGTACAAAGGAAATTGGGTAAAAGATGAGGAAATTGGATGACCACTTTGCAGGAATACGACTTGGAATTTAAACTAGCAACTATCATTAAAGTTCAAGGCTTGTGCAAATAGCAATTGAGGCCATGTATTCTGAAGATCACAAAGAAGAAGGCTGACAAGAAGAACCAGTACTCTACACACAACAACCTCTTTACTTTCCATCATTTGAAAATTCATGGTATAATGACCTCAAGTAGTATCTTTAGCATGTCACTACTCTTGATCACCTCAATCCCAAACAAAAAAGGGCACTAAGACTGAAATCTGCACAATACCAGCTAGTCCACAGTATCCTTTTCAGAAATAATTATGATGGAGTTCTCCTCCAATGTCTTCAGAAACAAGATGCCAACAGAGACCTCAAAGACCTACATGACGAACTAGTTAGAGGTCATTTTGTTGGAGAAACAATAGCCCAAAAGATCATAAGATTTAGGTACTATTGACCTACAATATTTAAATATGCTCATGCTTATTCCCATAGTTGCGACATCTGCCAGAAGTCGACTGGAAGAGAAAGCAGGGTTGTTGTTCCACTTCAACTTGTTTCTTTCGAAGAACCATTCGAGCAGTGGGGTATGGATATAATCGATAAGATCAATCCTCATTCATCAAAGCAACATAGGTATATCCTCACCTCCACTGATTATTTCACATGTTGGATAGAAGATGTGTCATTAACTAAGGTAAATGATGAAGTGGTAATCAAATTTCTGGAGCAACACATTATTACTAGCTTTGGAGTACCCACTACTCTTGTATTTGATAATGCTTCGTAATTTTCATCATTGAAATGGACTGAGTTTTCTTTAGAGAAGGGGATCATGTTGAAATATGCAGCCAACTATTACCCTCGGGGTAATGGACAAGTTGAATCCACGAACAAAAACATGATATGTATCCTAAAGCAAATTATAGTTGACCAACATAGGAATTGGCACAACGCATTACCTAACACCCTCTAGGATGACCGGGTCACTCCAAAAGAATCTATAGGGACCTCTCCATACTTTCTCATTTACAGAAGGGAAGCCATTCTCCCTTCAAACATCTATATACCTTCCCTTCAATGCACCCAACAATCACGCATGAGAGAATGCCTCGTCATCCAAAAACATATCAACACCTTGTTAAAATTGGAAGAAGACCGAGCCAAATCCAAAACAAAATTTGAATCCCACCAATAGAACATAAAATGATGGTTCGATAAAAATTATGGTGGTGAAAAGGACTATCAGGTTGGCAACCTCGTTCTCAAGTGGGACAAGCCACATGAAGACAAAGGGAAACACTTGAAGTTTCAACAACTGTGGTTGGGTTCTTTAATAGTCAAGGAAAGCATTAGCCTAGGCACCTATAGATTGAGAAATATTTAAGGGGATGTTGACCTCCTCCCTGTAAATGGCCAGATCCTTAAGCACTACATCAACTAGCCTTTGAGGCAACTTCCCTGTACATAAATAAACGAGTTTATTTTCCCATCTTTTAATTCTACACTTTGTTTTGTTTTGATTTATGCATGCTTGCTTCTTCTTACGCTTTGCATTTTCATTGCTTTGTTTCTTCTAGTTAGGTTTCCTTTTCTCTCTTTCAAGATTCTTTCCTGGTATTTCTCAGGGAACTTGGTGTCGTGGATTTGAATAGCTTTTATGATGTGGCACGTTGGTGTGAAAATCCTGGAAATCTACATTTTTCTTTTAGACATGGCTTTATCTATCTCCACGAAACAGTGTTGTGCATTACTCTAGGTCAGATTCAGTGAAGAAACATAGTCCATTAGCATATGATCATTGCATTCTTAAATCATTGCAAGAGTGAGCTAATGGTCATACCCAAGAGCAGGTTTTGTGTTTGTCTAAAACTAACAAGAATGGAAACTATTTTAGAAAGGAATTTGTAGTATTAAAGGCATGTTGCTCGAGGAGTTATCTCATCTATAATCAAGTTGGAAAATCTCACTTTCACAGGTGTCATCTCGCATGCCTTTAAAGGAACATTAGAATCTCCCCATCCATCTCGCTCTAAATTCAAGAGAAAATTCATATTATAAAAGTAAAGGCTTTGGGAAAGGCATTCCAACTCATGTGGGACATGCAAGTATCTTTGTTGAGGCTATGGACACTTGTTGGCAGCGGGGCAAGGTTTGTGACACCAAGATGACTATGGGCACTCATTAGCAGTGGAGCAACACCAGAGAAATGTGTAATCAACTTGCATTCTCAACATTCTTGATGCATCATTTCATTGCAGTACTTCACTTTCCTTCCCAAAATGGTCGATTTAAAAAAGGGTACACTGTCATGATTAATAAGATATGGGAATGGCCACAACAACTCTCTTTCCTTATTCAAAATTGTCTCATCAAATTAAGCACTTTGAAAACTATGGGACCTACTCCTTCTCCCTTTAAGTCATGCATCGTAAGTGTTATTGTTCTTCAAAGTCTTCTTGTTTACATACTTTTTGCATAAATTCATGGCTTCACCTAGTGTGTTGCCAATTGTTGTGCCAGGTACCAACACCCTCCTCTTTTTTTTTTCTCATTGCTCGAAGAGTCAAATCTTCCAAGAAAAGGGTACCCTCCTTTTTATCTTAAGACTCTCTTAACTTGTTGATGAAGGTAGCTCATCTTCTTGATATCCATTGAAGCCTTTTAGTATTTTACTTATAAGATTTCTTAAGTTGCAAAATTTTTGGATTATGGTAATACCGACAAGTTCGTGATGAACTCGTTGATATAGGAAATATTGGCAAGTTCGTGACAAACTCATCGATACATTGAAAGGGAAGCATACTTTCGATTTTCAAGCATGAGTTTGAATGTACCGACGGACTTGCGCTAAACTTCATTGATACACTGGCCAACTTCCAACTAACTCTGTCAATGCACCATAGATGTTCACATGATCGTCCTCGACTCGCAAGGTTTTATATCGATAAAGTTCCCACAATGGTCGTCGACACCTAAGCCTTATCACCGATGAACTCCGTGTCATCGACGCCAGTACATCGACGGAGTTCAAACAATTTTTACCGATACACAAAGTTCATTATCGACGATGATGAATCTTGCATCCCCGATACACAAAACAAACATACTGAAAATTTTTGGGTGACTAACTTTGGTGCATCAGTTTTTGTGCCGAATAAATTATATAAAAGGTGAACCACAAGGTCTCATTGTTTCATTGTTTGACAACAACTGAGATTTTGAGTTTCGAAACCATTTTGATTAAGTTCCCGCCATCCTCGCCAATACCATCTTCCATCGAGCAACAGTCAAATTTTGAAGGTTATATATCGACAATCTTCGTGCAAACTATGTTGGTACCATCCTTTGCACACCGAGGAAGTTTATACGAACTCCTTCGGTAAGTCCTTGCTTTTATCGAGGAAGTTTATAAGAACTCCTCTGGTACTACCTTCCCTTTATCATCAAAGTTAGTACTAACTCCGTCCGTACTATCGTTTGCATGAGGTTCTTGCCATTGTCGCTGACACTGTAGATCCTATACCGTCGAACTTTATGTGATTACTGCCAACATTACCGATTATATACCAGCAATATTCATACCAACTCCACCGATATTCTCTTTTATATGTCGACAAATCTTATACGAACTTCGTTGGTGCTATCCTTTGTATTTTGGTGAATTTAGTTCAACCAATGCTGACACATATTCTCCTTGTTAACGAAGTTCATGCAATCAGTGCCAGTGAATACTCTCATCCTATCAGCGGTGTTGTTGTCATTGAGGCCGATACACCAAATCTTTTCCTCCCTTGGACACTTGAACCAAATTTCGATCAGAATCTCACCATGTCACCCATACTTCTTTCCTCATCACACACCTCCCCATATCAATAAAAATGGCTCCATGTCACCCATACTTCTTTCCTCATCACACACCTCCCCATATCAATAAAAATGGCTCCTGAGACTCCAATACACTTATCAACAAGTTTGTCACTAACTCCCTAATTCTTTCCAAAAGCCCAAAACTTCACTTAATTGAAAAAACTAATGCCATATGTTTTTCTTACATGAATTATTTTCCTTTTGAGATAATTAGAGAATGATATTTTTTAATTGATGTTCTTATGTATTAATGATGAATATGTTTGTTGCAGATTCAAGCATGTCGCCATTCAAGCAGGCTTCCAACAAAGCCCCCATGGAAAAAGCCTCTGCAAACGGAAGCCACCAAGAAGAAGAGGCAGACATCCCATGGCCAATTTACAATGATACCAAAGGATCTATAGAGAAGGGAACTTCAATTAAATGGGGTGAAGTCTTCTAGATGTTCAAGAACCAAATTTGTCCCTAGGAAGCAGAAGACGACCCTGATCTCAAAATCTTTAGGAACATCAGGAAGTCGAAATTACATAGGGTGGTAACCCATGCAACAGTCTTTCCATGTGTACACACAATATTATAGATAATGAGACATGTAGACCTGGACAATAGATACATCCTCAACGCTAGTGTACACCCCATAGCATCATTTTGAGCATCGGATATAGCCTCCTACTATCACTTGGAGAAATGGGATTTATCCTTGGATGAATACCTTATCAATAAATTTCCACTTAAGGAAAAATATATGTGCAAAGTCCGTTACAATCCTGACAAGTCGTTCAAAATAAGACCCTCGGACGAATATCCCACTAGATCATTAAGGACATCATATCGGTACGTTGTAGAAATGTTGTGTAGATTGTATGGGAATAGGATGATTTCACATTATCTTTGGTGCCCCTCATTTACTACAGTGTCGACATTGGGTCATCCTTCAATTGGGCTGATATTCTGTCATCATCTTTAGAAGACTCTATCAGAGCAGCCAAAGAGACCACACTTAGTGAGTTTCTCAGTTTTCACATGTCCTCCTACCTTCATGACATGGTATGTGTATGCCACTAATATCCAAAGATGGGTTGGACCTAGTATCCAACCGACCCTCCTATTCACATCTACTACAAAGTGCTATGGGAGCACAAGTACAAAACAAAGTATCACAAAAAAAAATTATTACTTCATGGCGCCCCTATACCAGTTCATCTTTGATTCACCTGCACCTCGCATGACCAAAAAAGCCCAAGCAATACTACGAAGAATAGGAGACTGATATGTCCTGGAGTATGGGACATATTTGAGGATATATGGGGCCACAAAAGCTCATCATTTGCTCCCCAAGTTTGTCCCTAATAGGCCAGTACTGCAAGAGATCGTTTGTTAGACCATAATCCATGGAGTTAGAGCATCACTCTACAAGGATAAGAAGGCCATATGGGCCTCCTTTACCATTATGGGTCGGGTCATACTCTTTTGAAGACATTAAAAATTCCTAATATGAGGTGGACACATTGATATCATTTCGCTTCGGGGAATAGAGATTTTGAATACATGACCCCTAGGACGTGATCAAGGAAATTTGCATCAAGAAAAAACATAAATGGGAATAAACATTAGCCTAGTGGGAAGAAAAAGATATACATTGTCGCACCCGAACGTATCATGAAGCCATATTTAGGTGAAAAGGCAAACCACTGGGTAGGATCTCAGATGAGGAAAAGCCCCGAGAGGAGGCACAAAACAAATTTGAGGAAGAAGCAATTGTAGCAATAACGACGACCACGACTACAACTTCGACTTCTGAATTAGAGGTAGCAGCGGAAGAAGAAAGGAAAAGAAAATTCATTGCAAATGCCAAGGTTGAGGTAAACAAAAAGAAAAAGGAATTCAAAGAGGCCGAATAGAGAGAAGTCGAGGAGCTAGTTGCTAATAAGAAATGAAGGAAGAAAGAAAAAGTACATAAGAAGAAGGAGGATATTGCCAAAAATAAATGACATGAAGAAGAAGCTAAAGCCAAAGCATAAGCGGAAGCAACAATGGAGGCAGTAGTAGTAGGAAAATCAGAATCAACAACAGTGGCAGCAACAAAGAAAAGAGCCATAGTTGAGGCATCAACAAAAGTAACTGAAGAGGATCAAAGGAAATGAGACGACGACGCATTGAACAATGATGCTTCTCCCATGGATACAAACATCCTTAGATCGTCAATAGAAGTCCCTCTCAACGAGGATCATCTCCCATTCAATGAGCTTGCGTTGGGGATTTACACACCCTATAAGACCAACAAGGTGGCAAATCTAAAGAAATTTTGATTCGATAGGGCCAGTCGCAGGATTGTACAGTGACAAACCATAAATCTCCCAATTAGCGTAGGTAACCCCTTATCAATTGTCACAAAGCCTTCAGTGACAAAATACATCAGAAAGGACTCGCTCTCTATCGCATCCGCTGGCACTATTTTCACCTGGGCAACGAAACATAACCTCAAGGATCTAGTTGGCCAAAATAAAGAGAAGGATGATCGGATTAGAGAGTTGGAAGAACAAGTTAAGAGACAAAGGAAATATAAAGGAAGCCTCAAAGAATTCAAGATATGCACCGAGAAGGTCAGGGTAGAGCTCAATGAGATGGCTACAGACATGTACGCCCACCTTCGATTCTTCTAGTAGTTGGCAACACAAATAATATCTCAACATAGCACGATACATGCCAATAATGTCCAATTCGTTGCTATCCATGAAGGCTTGAACAATATGCAATGATGGATTGTTGAGAACCCAGATGCTCTGGTTGGGATGCCTTGTGTTCCAGAATGGGAAAGGAAAATTTATTATGCTGCCCTTGATTGCTGCCAACAAGCTGGGGAGAGGGATGAAAAGGAAACAAAGATCTCCCTAGCCATCTATGCACAACTCCATACGGTTGCACACATTTTGACTTGTAAAGGGCATATGCCTCCCATCAAGGAGCTTAGAAAGACCAAGACAAAAGAGCAGCTCTTTGAAGAACTCCAACAAAATAGGAACCAAAGACAAGAGGATGCTCGGACAACCACGAAGGTGACAATAGACTTAATGGAAGAGCATCTCGTATGGCTGACCAAAACTCAAACTGTGATCCAGGATTTCATGGCTAATCTCACAAGGGACATGAAAACCCTTTCAAACAACTTGGCCTCCCACACAATTGCCTTGGAACAACTCTTGTAACGCAGAGTTATATCTATTGAAGGAAAAGATTAAGCTCGGGCAACTTACATGAGAGACAAAGATAAGTAAATGAGGCAAAATAACAAATTTGAATTTGTCTACAACTACCTTCTATTTTATATTTTTTTCCAACCGTCATAAGCTTCATCCTATTCTAATTCTTGTCAACAAACATAGTTACCAACTTAACGAGAACTCTACAGATTTCTCGTTTTTTGGAGGGTCAAGTTTTTTACCCTGTTTTAAAAAATGGTGCTACCAGTCGCACCCCCTCCCCCCCTCCCCTCCCTTTTTAGGTGTTTTTTTGATATTTTAAATTTTCTGATACATAATGTTTCCACTTTTTTCTAAATGCTTGTTTTTTCATCTAATTTCAAATTGTTCAATTTTATTTATTTATTTTTGTTCAATGGTGTTTTTAATCATGTTTCCATGCTTCAACCAATGT
>ML844289.1:83712-99097 GCA_009831015.1 Picea engelmannii | reverse complement strand
CTTCAGCTTCTTCGTCCGTTGGTTGTAATGCTACCTTGATCCCTGGTAAATATGGACATTGTTGAGTTTCATGATCTTTATCACAGATGGTGCAAATTGGATTTTTGTCCAATGGACATTCCCTTCGTGGGTGCTTGTCTCTGCATTGAGAACAAAAGATGGATAGGGTTGCTTCTGCTTCTGCTTGCTTCTTTTGGATCTGCAGGGTATCAATTTGTGAGGCAAAAGAGATTAACATTTCAGTTTTAAAACCTTCTAGTAAATTACCTATCTTGGCTCTTGTTGCTCCCCCACTGGCTGATTTTTGTACTCTTGAAAATGTGGTGTCCCTGCTATTTGATCTATTTCTTGAAGCTCCTCTTGAACATCTTTTGCATAAGTTAACAATTTCATTGTATGATTCCTTAGATATGTCCCCTTTTCCAAGCATATTCAACATATCTAGACAGTCATCCCTTACTCCTTTTAATAATATAGTTTTGAGAATATCTTTACTTACATTGGGATGACTGAATCTTTGTAGGTTATACTGTAGCCTTTCTACAAAGTCTTCCAGATTCTCATCCTCTTTCTGCATCATCTTAAATAGCTCCTCCCTCTTTTCTCTTGTTCGGCAGTTGTCCTGGTATTTGTTCAGGAATTTTTGTTTCATTTGGTCCCATGTTGTGATTACATGGCCTCCAAGACTCATAAACCATCTTAGTGCATTCCCTTTTAGTGTTGCTGGGAATAGCTTTAATTTTTTAGCATTGGAAACGTAATCATAACTTCTGCATAATATATCAAACTCAAAAAGGAATTCATCAGGATCTTCTGAAGACAAACCATGAAAATTAGGTAGTGTTGAGAGTGGAATGTTCTTCATGGGGGTTACTCCTCTAGGAAGATCACCAATAGGAAATCCTAATGTAGAGAAATAATTTTCATCATTTACCTCTCCTTCAGGGCCTGCCTGTTCTTCGTGATGCAATTCTTTGTTGTACTCATCCGTGTTTCCTTCTGTCTGCTCCCCTGCTACGCTTGCTCTGTCCTCAATGTTTTTTGCTGGTTTCTGGACTGTCTTAGGACTCCAAACTTCTTTCCCTGTTTCAAAGTTTGCTTGAAATGAAGGCTGGGATTTTTGTTTCCGAAGGTTTGGTCGTTGAGCAGCAGATTCAGACTTTGATATAATCTCATCAATGTAAGTCTTTCTTCCTCCTCTTCCTCTGCCCTTGCCACCTGTAGGGTCAATATATTTGGGGTCTCTGCGTCCTCTCATGCAATCTTTGTATCTGAAAAATAATAAGTGCTTTTGAAATCTAAAATTACCTTCCCCGGCAACGGCGCCAAAATGTTGGTCACTATAATTGTTTTTTTTTTAATTTAAACAATCAAGTGCTACATAAATTGTCAACCTAGGGAAGTCTGTTATTTCAAAGGTAACCACGCACTATATATGCTCAATTCTAAAAGCAACCTAGGGTTGTAGTAAAGAAAACTATATTAATCACACTTGCCTTGAATGAACTGAAGTTCTAACTTAAATTTCAGAAAAGCAATCTACCTATTGCAGAGATCAAAGTTCAAAGAAATGACTAATTGAAGAATCCTGGATTACATTAAAATGACAACAAGATGCTGCAATAGGAAAGACTAACTACTCTGAGAACAGGACCCTAATTCCCAAGCAGGAATCTTCAACACCTGTTTCCGATCATCACACTTTATGAACTCATTGCTTGACTGAAACAATTAGCACACGTTGAAGACTAACTAACTCCTAACAAAGAACAGGACCCTAATTCCCAAGTAGGAACCTTCAGCACAAGTCTCTGATTAACACACTTATGAAATAATTGCAAGATAACTATTTCTAACAGAGAATAGGACCTTAATTCCCAAGAAGGAACCTTCATCACAAGTCTCTAGTTATCACACTCATGATAGTAATTGAAAGCTAACTATTTCTAACAGAGAACAGGACCCTAATTCCCAAGCAGGAACCTTCAGCACAAATCTCTTATTATCACACTCGTGAAATAATTGCAAGCTAACTATTTCTAACAGAGAACAGGACCCTAATTCCCAAGAAGGAACCTTCAGCACAAGTCTCTGATTATCACACTCATGAAATAATTACAAGCTAACTATTTCTAACAGAGAACAAGACCCTAATTCCCAAGCAGGAACCTTCAGCACAAGTCTCTGATTAACACACTCATAAATTCATCACACAGGATTGCTGACTAGAGTGATTAACAATTACCCAAACACGAATTATATGAAAACAATGTAGCAGCAAGACAGAGTTCAATAAAGTAGTGATTCAGCAAAACAGATTTTACATCAAAGCATAAATAGAAATAATACTAGCACACTATAAAGCTAATGGGTGAATCTTGTGAAGAAGGTGGGCCCTCCCTTCTCACAAGATTCCCTTGAAATGAAGAGGCTAGAAAAGGATGCTCAAAACAGTATTTTATTCATCTATCAATGTATCATATTACAATCTAGAATTGAAGTACGTCCTTCTCTGTAAAGATTTCTTAGTACAAAAACTGGAGATCCTTTCAAATGATGATTTCCTCTTATTTAAAGAGGGAATCCCTTCGATACAATTGATCAAAAATTATAGGTGTATATCTAAGTCCTATTCTTAGTCAGATCGACTTTCTAAACTGGAATAGGATATCCTAGTCTCCCGCAACAGAATGGTATTACGAGTGTTGAGTGAGGTGTTGTTGTTACGACTGGAGTGACAACTTTTTCTGTATGTTGTTTCGACATCGCAAATCGCGGGCTGTTTCAGCCATGAGATTTGTGTTCTGACTGTTTCATCACTCCTCAGGTAGCAGCGATGGTTGGTGCTTGGCTCACGATGCAGCTGTTGTAGTCAATCTATGTGAGTTTCTGTTGACCGCGGACTGTGTAACGTCTTCCTCTGTGTTTCAGCATCATTTGACCATGGACTATGTAACAACTTATGTGTTTCAGGATCGTCGACCATGAACTATGTAACAACTTCTGTGTTTCAGCATCGTCGACCCTGGACTGTGTAACAACTTTCTCTGTGTTTCAGCATCGTCGGCCATGGACTGTGTAACAACTTTTTTGTTTCAGCATCGTCGACCCTGGACTGTGTAACAGCTTTCTCTGTGTTTCAACATTGTCGACCATGGATTGTGTAACAACTTCTATGTTTCAGCATCGTCGACCTTGGACTGTGTAACAACTTCTGTGAGTTGTTGTTTCAGCAACAGGCCTCAAATGTTAATCTGTAGTTTGAACTGTTTCAGCACTTATACATTTCTAATCAATGGTTAAGTACGAGAATGATGTAAAATTGTATGCAAAATAGATTAAACGTATAGTAAAGAGAAGAGACATTGTATACCTTTGGAAAGATAGGATAAAGTGATAATATGAGTTTAAATGTGAGTGAACAAGAGTGTAATGGTGGCAAAAAGTATGGGCAAAAAGGTACATTGTGTGGTCCTAACAGTAGTCTTCTCAAGTTTTTTTCTCGGTGCCACTGTAGAAATTAGGTGGCCAATAGGATGATCTATAGTTGGTTTCAGAAGACGTAGGGGACTCCCTATATACCTGAAGGTACATGGGAGTTGTGGTCATGTATAGGTGTTGTCTGGTGCAGTACTACTCGAAGGGGTACAAACATGGGTTACAACGATTTCCAACTAGGTGAAATAGTGGTTTAGAGTAAACCGTGAAACTGTATGTATTTCATGTTTGTACTCCTCCCCAACAACAATTTTACCCACCAAACTACAGATCTCTGCGCTTTAAAGACATCGAAAATACACATCTCTACCCTGGAAAAAACATTGACCCAAAATTTCTGCAGAGAAAGTGCTCTCATGCCACTTGTAAGGTATCATATGTATTATGCAAAGCAAAACAAAATAAATTTGATGAATTACCAGCACAAACAATGAAATATAGAGAAAAATAACACCATAAATGATACCTTTATCAATATAAATCCAAGTTTAGTTGCCTCTTTGAGGGGGAAACCTCCAGCCGAGTAGATCTCAATTACAAATAATTCTCAAGAAAAAACTTTCCCATGTTTTCTACTCTTATTTATACTATTTCTATCTTCTAGAAAACATTCTAGAGGAAGATATTTCTAGATCTGGAAGCTTCTATTGAGTCTTCTTACATTAGACATGTTCATATTATTACATGGCCTTATTTACTAATGTTAGCCTTTATTACATAGAAAACATATTATTCTACCTACATGAGGGTTAGGGAGTTTAGGTCCCTAACATATGAGTTGAAGAGTTGTGTTGGTGAGAGCTTTGTGCTTGAAGATCAAATTTTAATGATTCATGTCTACGTTAAGTAAAGTATTAAAAAAAATTGGTAATGAATGAGTAGCATTTTGTGGTGTTAATAAAGTGCTAAGAGATATATTTTGGATTAAATTTATTCCAATCTACATCTGGCACATGCCAAGAAGAGCTTGTAGAACCAAAATCTACAAGTACCAACTAAACCTAGGCAATATAGATAAAATCTTGACATGGATTCTAAAAATGATGGACCCTGCAAAGTTATATTATCAACATGTATTTGCGTCGATCCAAAAAAAAAGTCTAAACCAAAGCACTTTTGAACATCCATCCTCATCTGAAATCTTTTGATATCCTAGAGTGCAATCAACAAAATATACTAAAGTGAGCATTGTAAACAGTATCCATCTACACATAGAACTGAAAAAATAGGTAAAGGTTCATTGAAAAAGGATTTGCATTGAACTATTGTTCATTAAATGTTTGGCATGGAAAATAGACCACTGTGATCATCAAACTAAGCTATGTGAGGTTATGAAGGGGCTCATAAATGCACCTAATGTAGTTTCTTAAGAACTTCTATTGATCAGGCTCCAATGTTAAGGTGTCAAGGACCTTATATGAAAGTTAATTCTCCACATCTGTTAGAGAGAAGGGACTCTATATAATCTTAGAAGGTGGTTGAATCTAACTAAGAGAGGTAAATTTTTGAGTGCATCAGAGTGGATCTAATTGGGAAAGTCATCTCTAGAGGCTAGAGGAGGAGGCATTTATAGTTGTTTCTTGTTGGCCTTGAACTATGTTAATAAAATATCTGTATACACAGTTGGTTCATACTTTTAACTGAACCATTCATTCAAGGTATCATGAATTGTCATCAAAATCATGTGCTCATACAAGAGCTACATGTTATATGTTGTTGATCTAATTTTGTCTACTAGTGTTGGCCTTCAAAGGAGGTTGCAAGATCCTATAGTATAGTTTGGGCCTTGTTATCTACAATACATCAAAGAGCGTTAACTCCTACCATTGGACCGGGGAAGTTAAAGGGGAATTTCTCTATGGTCAAAGGAAGGGAAAGAAGCAATAACAAACCATGTAACTATCGTTGATGGGGGAGTTATAGAGAAATTGACAACTAGCTTTACAGATCAAATCCAGACCTACCATTCACCACCACTTTGAATTCTAACCTTAACACTGGCCTTTAATTACCATCACTCGTGTGGACTCTTCCTTACCACTAATTCTTGTGCTATCTCATTCCAAACCTTCACCTAATCCCATTGAGTATCTCTTAAGCATGTGTTCAACTAAATGTTTGAAATTCTCAAATTCATTGATCTATCTACCATGGGTGGCATAGAGGGTTGTTTCTTTCTCTTGTAATTTCATAGACAAGCATAATTTATCAACATTTAATTGACCAACTTATATTTCCAAACCTTCATCCAAATTCTTTATCCAAATTGTGATTGTTGGTGTGTTCTTTAACCATCTCACTATTTGGTCATCTTCAACATCAAATCTAACTTGATATGTTGAGGATTATTAACTACAAGTTCAATATCTTCAGATAACTCTCAGTATATTCAAACGATGTTTGATTTTGTGCAAGAAGTGTTTCCTTCTACTTGAGAGAGACCTTTTTCTCCACTAGTTGTTATTAATAGGATTTATCCTCCTCTATAATGAGAAAAGGTCCCCAATGAAGGGGTTGTATATTCATGGTATAGCCTTAATTTCCACCCTATAGGATATATATGAATCCATAAGAATATGTAAGTCAACATGCACATTTTACCTAAGATTTGATCCCTTTTGGAGATCCTCGCTAGAAACATCGTAAACAACAAGCGAGGATCCTCACAGGTCACTAGTATCTCAACATGTGAGGATCCTCACAGGTCACTAGTAGCTCAACAAGCGAGGATCTGTAAAAATTCTAGATTCAGGGAGTTACGAGGTGCTAGGAGAGGGATGAGTTATATATTCGTGGCAAGGGCCTAGGAACTCACATCATTCGAGTCTCCTGAGGTCTCTATAAAATCTATAAGCTCTCCCAAGCCTCCTCCTAAGAACTATATAACAAAGGAAATTCTTGGGCAAGAGAGGGGGAATTCATAAGTATTGTTATGCTATCCAATTGCAAATTTTCTTGTTCCATCCATCATAGCTAGAAGTTAGAGAGCCTAGCCTAACCAAGAAGCTAAGGGAGGAGCAAGGAGCAAGGAGTCAAAGGAGGAAGCATCATCACTAAGGTATGTTTGATGCAATTTCTCTATTTTATCAATAGATCATTGGTTTTCCTCCATATCATTTGTTTTCAGTGAATGAATGTTTAGATTTGATTCATTCTATTATAGATCCGATTAGAATCAATCTAGATCTAGGATTATAATCCCAAGTAGAGAGGTATTGATTGTGTTTTGTGTGTAGGAAGCATGTTGTGGAGCTTGGATCTAGAATCTTAAGTCTGTAACAACCAAGATATATGAAGGAAAACCTACAAAGAAAGGTATGCAATACCCACCACTCCTTAGGTTAGTGATGAATCCATATGTTTGAATCTAGATCTAGGAAAACCATAGGAATCAACCCCTTTTGTCTAGGATTACTAGGATAATCCTAGGAAGATCTTGTTGATCATTTAGTGAAATCCCTGTGAGATTTTGTCCCATAACAACTTCTCAGAGTTTTCTTCATTGCTTTCCCCTTTTTCTGTTTGCCTGTTAGTTTGAAGATTTTCTTCATTATTCCTGCCATCATTTTCATTGTTTTCCCAGCCAGATGCATTGTCTTGATCTCTTTCGTTCTTCTCAAAGGGATATGATTGGTTTTTATGAGGGCTTCCAGGGGGAGGGATCATTTTCTCAGGTGTTCATTTCTCAATGTTACTTTCCCCTTTGTCTTGTTCATCGATATGTTGAGCCAATTTTTATGGTCCAATATCTATATTATGCTCCTTATTCGTCTGATCTTTTTGTTGATCTTATCTTGTTGTATTATCAATTTTCCCGGGGAGGTTGACTTTACTTGTTGGCACTATTATAGGCTCATTATCGACTGATTTATGTACTAGGGTTGTGTGATCTAACCCCTGATTGTGTGCATCATCTATTCCTTTTGCTTATTTATCTGTTTATGTCTAATTTCTTTCTATAGAGACATTAAGGTGACTCAACTAAGTTTATTTACTCCTACCAATTTCATATTGAGTTAGGTCAGGTGGAGTCGACTTAATTATGTGAGATGACTCGACTGAATGATGCTCTATGCATGCTCTATTTTGTATTCTTTCTTCGACCTCCTCTAAGACAAAATGCCTTTATTTTTCTTGTTCACTTCCATTGGGAGACATATATGAGAATGTCTCTTTAGAGGACACTAAGTGGTGTCCTCTCATTAGCTTCTTTTTCTGTATGGGAACTTTCTTTGCTATTGTTATTTCTTCAATGATTGGAAAAGGTTTGATTGGAGGTGAATCCCTTGTCAAGTCAATTGTTTCCTCCCTTGTTCTTTGTCTTTTGGAACATGGTTCGTGCTTGGATATAATCTATTGCATTTTATCGACGTGTTGTGGAAACAATTGTTAGAACCGTGCTTTGTTCCTGCTGATCTTCTAGTCTTGGTTTTTTCTTATGCCTGGTTTCAATAATCTTATCAAGGGAAAATTTAGATTTTCATGCTTTGGCATGCTTTTATTTTATGTTTTCACACTTTATTGAAACACCAGCCCAATACTCAACTTTAATATATTTTTGGTTACTATTGCATCTTGTTAAGTTTTCCTTTCCTATTGTTTGACTTTCTGTGTTATCTTATTCACGATAAAGGAAATTTTTTCTCGCATTTTAGGGTCGTCGAAGTTAAATCCAGTGTCTAACTGGAATATCTCCTTCCAAATGAACTGAATTTCGTCTTGGGATGTATTATGGACGATTACTTGTTTACCTTTTGCTGCTCTCTCCTGTTTCTTTCTTTTGATAGGGGTATTCTTTATAGGGGTTCCTTTATCCATGCCCAAGTCTTCGACAAACGAAAGTGTGTGCTAGTTGTAAGAGGTATTATTAAAGTGGAGGTATCATATGTGACTTCTTGAAGAATATGAGAATGTAATATTTCACAGTTAGAAGACATGCATTAGATATTTTTTCTCGATAAACACAGTGTGCTTGGTTTTTGAAACGTCCAACGTTTCAAGTGGACACTCCACCCATCATCAGGGACAGTAACAAGCTCAAGAGTGAGAAACAAGTGCCAAGATATTGTATTTAAAAATTAGGTACGTTTCGAGTGGACACTCCACCCATCATCAGGGACAGTAACAAGCTCAAGAGTGAGAAACAAGTGCCAATATATTATATTTAAAAATTAGGTTAGAAGGGTGACTGTTGAGTAGGTAAAGGAAATTAAATAACAGAGTCAAACTAGTTGTTAAGTTTAAACATAATTAATTGACCAAGTCAAAATTAAAGATAAGGAATTATGGGAGAAAATGCATAAATGTATATCTCAAATTTGTCGTTAAGAATGAAGAGTATTTAACGGGTTTGAGATAGTTGAACAAAAAATTCATTTTTTTGTTCCTTAAAGTAGACAAACTGAGGAAAAATTAAATAAAAATGAGAATCAACTAATAATGATAATACTCAAATAATATAATAATATAATAAAATTAGATAAAGTCTAGAAGGAGTATAAAAATGGAAATAAAGAAGATTCAAGAATTAATAAAGGAGGTAACTTAATATAAAATTAAGATTTTCAAATATGATATCGATCGCATAAATTGAATATATCAAAATAACGAAGGAAAAATAGTTGTGAAGATTAGTAAGAATTAATTGACCTAGACAAAATTAAGGGTGAAGAATTAATTATTGTAGAAATTACATAATTAAAGAGATCAAATTAGTCGAAAGGGTTTTCAAGGGTTGGAGATGATTAGAATAGAATAAAGACCATATAAAAAAATTATTGGGAGATGGAGTGGACCAAATAAGGAAGAATAAGAAAAAGGTGAAGAGGACCAAGTAATAATAAAATAATGTAATAATGTAATAAAATTGGATATTGTCTAGGAAGAGGATAATAAATCAAGAGGATAAGATTCAAGAATTAATGAAGAAGGTAAGCTAAACTAGTAGAAAAATGGAGATGATAACGACTAAATAAATTGAAAACGACAGAGAAACTGAAGAGAAGAGAGAGGAGGAAACCAAGATAAAGGGAGGAAACATGACTAAGAAGAAAGAAAGAGTCGGGGAAGGAGGCCAAAGGAGAAAGGAAGGAATCAAAACTCCATAAAGGAATCCTAATGATCGAGGTGGTGAATAGTGGGTTTCCAAGATCGGCTCAATTTGTAGCCATCTTCACGATTGAAATTATTCAGATGTTTTTTAATTTCAAGATCTTCCTGAATGATTCATATGGAGTAGTAAGGGGATGAGGCTAAAATTTTGGTTTGTTCAAAGAAAATGAAGTGCTTGGATTTAGAGGAATGTTTGACGACAATTGATTTGGAGATTCGATTATGGGTCGTATAAGCTATATGTTCTTTGAGATGAGATTTGAAGGATCTACTCATTTTACCTTTGTAATATTTTCCACAAGAGAAAGGGATTTGGTAAACTCTTGGGCCTAGCATCAGGTCTAATTTGTCTTTAGCAATTTGAAAGAGTTGTTTAAGGGTTTTGTGTGGTTTAAACACATTTTTGATATTCTTTTTAGCTAGGAGTTTGGATATCAGATTGGTGGTTCCTTGGATGTAGGGAAAGGTAATGAGAGAACGACCAGGGGGGGAGGGGGAGAAGGGTAAATTTGGCTTAGGTTTTATAGAAAATAGAAAATCTTTGTTGATCTAGGAGAGAGAGTAACCATTGGAAAAGAAGGCCTTGGTTAGGTGGGATTTTTCTTCAGCTAGGAATTGGGGGGAAGAAATGCGGAGGGAACCGATAATCAAGGTTTTAAAGACAATGGATTTTTGGGATGGATGGTGGTGGGAACCAACATTCATGTATCTATCGATGTGGGTCATATTTCTATAAACTTGGTGGGTAAGCGAGCCATCAGAAAGATGTGAAATAAGGACATCTAAAAAGGGGATGGAGTTTTCCTTTTGGGTTTCCATAGTGAATTTGATGTGAGGGGAAAGGCTGTTAAGGTGGTTAAAAAAGGAAATTAGGTTGGCATGGCCATGAGGCAAGATGACAAAAGTGTCATCTACAAACCTATACCAAAATTTGGTTTTGAGATGGAAACTGTTTAGGGCTAAGGATTCAAAATGTTCCATGAAAATGTTGATGACAATTGGTGATAAAGATGACCCCATGGTTGTACCTTCAGTTTGTTCATAACACACCCCTTTGAAGGTAAATAAGGTGGAGGATAGACAAATTTCAATGAGGTTTAAGGTTTTGGGATCAACGAGCTTGGAGATCATGGACAAGGCTTCTGAAACAAGAATTTTTGTAAACAATAATACTACATCAAAGCTTAACATTATGTCTTGGTCATCAAGGTGAAGATTTTGACTTTTATGAATGAAAACGATGGAGTCCTTAATGATGGAAGAGGTTTTTTCGACAAAGGATTGGAGTTTGTCAACAAGGTATCGACTAAGGGAATGAGTGGGGGCTCCAATGGCTCTTACTATAGGGAGAAATGGGATGTATTTTGTCTGTATTTTAGGTTGTCCATAGATCCTCAGGGTTTGGGGGTTGTGAGGAATTAGATGCTTTTGGATATTAGGATCCAAGGAGGAAGATTTGATGACTTTGGTGACTATGTTGATGATGGAAGTAATAGGGATTTCAGGCAGAGGTTTGTAAGTAGAAGAATAAAGGAGGTCAAGCAGTTTGGATTCGTAGTCGAAAGTGTTCATAATGACTGAAGCATTTCCTTTATTGGCTTTGAGGATAAAGATGTTAGGGTTATCATTAAGGCGACGAATAGCTAGAAGTTTGATCTGGATTTTATGAGCAGAATGAAAAGAATACAGATTATTATCAAAATATGCTTAACATAGAATAATAGATATACAGTAAAACTGGTTTCCATTCAATAAGGAAATAAGTTGAAACTGTAAAATGCAGCGAAAAACAAGCTTGCTAGAATGGTGTCGGCTTATCTCTGAGAAGAGATGTGACAGCTGCGCTCATTTTCTAGAATATGATTACAATGAGGCTCTCAAAGCCTTTTTACAATAAACAAGAATGTCAAAAACCCTATACATCCAAAAACCTAACCCTAGGTGATGAAGCGCCAAAAGTCATGTGGGCCTCATTTGGGTAAGTTAGTACATCAACTTCCCGGGGTCGTAACTTTTGCATATGATCTTCGTTTTAGGTGCACAATAGTTCGTTGGAAAGGTCTATCTGAGAACTACACATGTTTCCTGTGGTGATCCCTACATATTTTGATTGCAGCGAGCCCTAAAAACGCTTTTTAGGGCCTCAAAACGGCCTCATAAGTTAGGGACCCGAAATCTAGGAAAAAAACTGTCGATCTGGAAAACTGCCAAAATGAGCCAATTGCAATAGGTGGGAGGCCACCGACATATATCTGGATCAATCCTCCCACCTTAGTAATAAATGGTATCCATTGTGTTGAGTTCCCCCATTAGATGAGGAATTTTTTGTTGAATTTGGCCTCGGGTGAGCCACTTGCCTTGATGAAGGAGCTGCCCTTCTTTGACAACTCGATAAAGTTGGATCCTTTGCTAGTGAGTGCCCTTGACCTGTTTGTCCACAATCTGATCACTCGATTCCTATTTTATGCAGTCAGGGTTGAGTTGTGTTAGTGTTAGTTGTTATGCTATCTTTGAGGTGTCCAATAATGGTGGGAAATAAGGTCGAAGGAGATCCACGTTGAACACTAGGTGCATGCATGGGAAAGGAGGAATGTTGAGCTCAAAAGTATTATCACCCACAACCTTGGTGATGGTGTACGACCCATAATGGAGTGGGAGAAGATTTCAATGCGGTCCCCTGAGGCATTATTTCTGCAAATGCAACCAAACTTTGTCGCCCACTTGAAACTTATCTGGCACTCGATGTTGATCATGGCGTTGCTTGTACTTTTCATTAGACTTCTGTAGGATATCTTGAAACTATTGGTGGATGTTCTAGATCCGCTCAATGAACCAGGTGGCTTTGTCAGCTTCAATTGGAGTAGGAGATGATTCAGTCGAGGTGACTACAATGGGTAGTGCAACATCTATGGGACCCAATGGTTGGAATCCCAACCCCACCTAAAAGGGGTTGTGGCCAGTTGATCTATGCAAGGCTCGGTTGTAGCTATGTTGGACATAGGGAAGCATATCATCCCATGTGTGAGGGTGCTTGGAATTATACATGCACAGGATATGCACTATCATTCAATTTACGACCTCGGTTTGGCCATCTGTCTGGGGGTGGAAGGCTATGGATTTGTTGACGTGGTGTTTAGCAGTGACTAGAGGCTAGAATAGAATGTGCTAAGAAATCGAATGTCCCAATCTGAGACAATGGTTTGTGGGATTCCAAAATGTACCCAGACTCGTTCAAAGAAGAGTATGGTAGTGGCCTCTGCTGTGATGCTCCTCTTGCAGGTGGCCAGAATCACCATCTTAGAAAAGCGATCAACAACCACAAAAACATAGTCATTTCCCCGCTTGGTGGATGGGAGGCCCGACATGTAGTCCATGGAGATGGATTCCCATGGCCTGTTAGGAGTAGGCATAGGGGTGTACAGGCCCTATTTCTTAGTGGTTGGTTTGTCAATAGCACAGGCAGTGCAAGACCTAATATAATTGTTGACCTCATGTCGAAGTTTCGACCAATAGAAATGTTTATGCATCATTGCCACTATCTTTTCGACATATAAGTGTCCTACCACCCGACTGTAGTGGGCTTCCTAGATCCACTTTGCTCGCTCTCTTGATAGAAGGTATATATGGCCCAAACGACACAACAACCCATCCTAAATATGGAAATTAGAGACAACTACGTTTGCGCCCAACATTTGGTAGGTGGTGGCAGAGTCTGGGTCTGTCTCATAGAGTTGGGGCCATCCATAGGTCTCATGGCTACAAGCGTCTATCACTGTGGTGAGTGTTGCGACTGACGGCCTGATGAGGCAATCAACAAAACATTCGGTGCTTCCTATTTTATATTTGATGTTGAGGTGGAATTGTTGCAAGTATGTGGACCTCTTTTGATGGTGGCCATTCTGCAATTTTCCTTGTGTCTGCATGAATTGCAGTGGCTTATGATAAGTGTGGATGACTATCTCCTTCCCAAGAATGTGATGTCTCCATCAGTGAGAGACTTGCACAATGGATTACGTTTATTTTTCGTAAGTAGGGTACTTACAGAAAAAATATTATAATGTCTCACTATGATAGGCCACAAGGTGGTTGTGCTGAGTGAGAATGATGCCCACAACATAGTTTGAAGCATCTGTCTCGATTTCAAAGGGTTGTTGTAGGTCTGGTAGTGAAAGTACTGGGGTTGAGCAAAAGCGCTACTTCAAATCATCAAACGCTTGTTTTTGGGACCAAACCCACACAAATTTCACCTTACCACCATCCCTGGTTACTTGGCTGAGGGCCCATGCAATAAGGCAAAATCCCAGCACAAACTTGCAGTAGAAATTGGCAAGGCCCAAAAATCTCTGAATCTCAGTGAGTGTGGTTAGGGCTGGCCAGACATGAATGAATTGGATCTTGGCTGGATCCAAATGTACACCATGATGATCAATGATGTAGCCCAGGTAATGGACCCTGTCCATGCCGAAGGAGCATTTTTCCAAGTTGGCGTATACCTTGTGCTGTCGCAGGGTGTGCAGAACCTATTGAATATACTGCAAGTGTTCTACCTAAGTCTTGTTGTAAATGAGAATGTCATCCAGATACACCACTAAAAAAGTATTGGTGAATGGTCGTAGGATATCGTCCATCATCCTCATGAAAGTGGTTGGAGCATTTGTTAAGCCAAAGGGCCTTCTGGAGGATATCCGTCTGTTCTATTGAAACCTGGTGGTAGCCAAACTTCAGATCAATCTTACTAAAAAAAATTCCCCCCATGGGCTGATAAAGGAGGTCATTAATTCGGGGAATCGTGTATCGGTTTCTGACTGTGATTTTATTCAGGGCCCGATAATCAATACATAGTCACCAGGTTCCATCTTTATTCTATACCAGCACGATTCGACTCCCGCAAGGTGATGAGCTGGGACAGATGTGCCCCTTGTGGATCCGTTCTTGGATATTCTTTTTGATCTCCTGATTCTCTAACAGAGAGCAGTGGTAGACTAGCCCATTGAGTTGCAGTGCGTTGGGGGTCAGATCAATGGGGTTCTTGACTTTACAGTGCAAAGGTACCCCGATAGGTCATAAGATATCTGAGTATGCTTCCACAACCTTGTCCACTTACTTCTATTGTGTGAAGAGGTCGGTCATGGAGACCCTGGATGTGTTGATTATGATTGGTTTCCATTGATGTCAACCCTTGAAAAAATCCCCGTAGCACAAAGGTTTGGGTAATGGACCCAAGATTGTTTGATATAAATATGACTTATTATTGTTTTTTCGTGGTTGATAAGAAGTAAATATGGATGAACTCCAAAGTGGTCCCCTTATTGTGAAAGCCCTCACGGGAAGATGCTTTGTGGAGTAATATAACTCATTCTTAATTGTGGAATAATGACATTAAGGAAAATGAATTTGTTAGGGAAACTATCCTAGATGGATAGTTCTTGTCATGCCATTTTCGGTGGTATGTAGAACATCGCATAACTCCTCACGGTTAGAGAGTTATGACCATGTGAAGTTGGAGAACCCAAGTTTGGGTAATGGACCCAAGCTTGTTTGATGGATAATGGTATGATTTTTTCTATATTTGAAGGTAATACTATTCTATATGGATAGTACATGTCATTCAATTTCTGGTGGTATGTGAAATGTCACATAATTCCTCACGGTTTGAGATTTATGGCCTTACGAAGTTGGAGGACCCTCATATGTCATCTAGAAGCCCCAAAAGGTCAAAGTAGTCAAAGTGGTTTAAGAGATTTTAAAAGGTAAATAATAAAGTGAAGTGATGAGT
>ML844289.1:0-15451 GCA_009831015.1 Picea engelmannii | reverse complement strand
TGCACAAGCCACAAAATGACTCTAGAGGAGAGGTTGGAAATAAAAGAGCAGTTTGGAGGGATTCCAAGTCCTTTTAGGAATTATGGGATTGCATGGATAGAATACGCCTTCTTTCTTGAACCTCCAACACAAAACCCAAAAATTGGAGCCATTTATGTTGCCCAAATTATAACTAGCTACTTTGGAACATCGACCGTACATCATTGTGTCCACATGATGCTTGCTTCCCCTGAGACGTGTGCTTTCTTCAACAACATGTTACAGATTTCAACCACCCATTTGGATAAGAGTTACACAAGGGGGAGATGGACGAGTACTTCTTTGAATATTTTCATTTAACTCAAGTTTGGACTAAGGTGGTATCAAGTATGCCTGCTATGTGAGCCAGGCCTTCCAAAAATGACTTCTTTCAAATGAAGAAGATTACTCAAGAGACAACGAGATTCATCATAGCCATCGAGTCTTGGTGTGGCTCTGCACCATCATTGTGCTCCTCAGTTACCTCGATTTTATTAGCGGATGGACCATAAACTATTGGATTGACTGTTCGCAGAAGATTTGGATGACCATAAACTGTTGGCTTGACACGCCTCGCAATTAAATCTACGACTGTTCACGGAAGAGCATCACATGTCACTTTCAAGAATTGAACCTGGGTGGGGAGGATAACAACCATTCCTCCCAACCACCCCAGGTACATCCAATGGACATCACTTATCCCAACATTAGACAAGAGGTGAAGCCCCTATTTTGGCCTTTATTACCACACAATCATGAGGCATCCGATAAGCATGCATTCAATCATTTGAATGAGAATGGTTGGAAGTTTAAACGATGGTTGTGGAGGTCGATTGGGCATTCACCCCATCTACTAGTGATTTGGTCAAAGGGAGATGAATCATAGGTAAAAGGTATACTTGGCTAGGACTTTGTCAATACCCATTCTTCCTTTCATCCACAATAATCATCTCAACAAGGAATAAAACATGTGGCATCAAGGACATATAGCAACGTTGCGGTCTTAGTGTCTTGTTTGAACAGAGTACCCAAAACAAATAGATCATTTTACAAATGATTGCTTCAACAATTGCTCACCTCCAATCAAAGGATATTAGACTCTAAGTGAGCCATCCAAAATTTAATTGAAGAGGAATTGATGCCACATTGTTGTCACATGGGCATTTCAAAGCAATTACATATCCAAACGGTCAAGTGAACATAAGTAAATATTGTATGTAAGAGTCAGTGTTCCCATTAGGGAGAAAAAAAATCATAATATGTTATTGCATGTGGTGTATACATATAATTCACACCAGAACTAGATATACATAAAGAGCCACGAAATTGAAGCAATTACACAATGATAAAACTCATAATTGACACACATATTTTACCCTAGAAAACCAACATTTTCTAAGGATTTTATTCGGCTCAAGAGATAAATACATAGGGTTGAGCTATACATAGATTTTGTGTATTGTTTTACTCACAGAAAATACAAAATTGCAAATGGTCATGGCTCATAGACACCTTCGCTCATTGTGGGCAGACTCCTTAATGCCTTCGTCCACTAATCTTCAAGAAGGTTGCACTCTTTGAGCTCTCATTCCTGCTATTGCCCTCCCAAGTTTTCTTTTCATCTCTCATGTTGATGTCTTTCTTTACCACAACCTTAATTTTTAATGGGGTACCTTGGAAGGCCAACCATCACAATGGTTTGTTTTAACTTCCAAGTAAATTTGGACATTTTTCAACTTTTCCGAAAAAACAATTACATGCTTATTTACAAATTCACAAGAGAAAAAACAACTAAGTGCTTATTAGAAAGTTTACAAAATATTTTGACAAATGTAAATAAACTCCTATTGATTAAACAAAAATTGAACAAAAACCTAATAAAATAAAGTTATATGCTTTAAAAATAATATGACTTTTGAACAAAGTTTTAGACTTGGGTCCATAATTTTTACATATAGAGCATGACTTTTCAACATCATAAGTTCAATCCTTATCTTTTAATGTCCCATGTCTACATGGCTACCTCAAAACACTAAAACAACATGTGATAATGGAACCGAAATTTAAACCTCTCCACAATATCCCATTAAACTTAAAAATTTAAGCCCAATGTAAAAACGATAAGGTAAGATGTTTGGAACCATTTAATCTTATAACAAATCTCCTTTTGATTATCAAATCCAAAAACAAATCTTCCTTTTGATTATCAAATCCAAAGATAGAAAAGATAAAGAGAATTATTGCTTCCATCTATACATATTTTTAATCAAATAAATTTAAAATTGGAAAAATCCTTAACGATATTATTCCACATGGAAGATAGTCTCTTATCAAATTTATGAGGAGAGAACGAAAATTTGATAAACTTGTAAGGTGTATTGAAATATTAATATTAATGCTGGAAAAAACGATCAATGTAGATATATAACGTAACGTATGCAAGGCACACTTAAACAAGTTCAAGTTCTTTGCAAGCGACGACCGAGAGCCCATCCATCCTTCACTTTATGGATTCCGTGTAATTGCTCAACCATGGCATGGAAGTTGTCATCATTATCGTTAGCTACCATTTTCTGTAATAGCCCATCAGAGAAAGATGAGGCTGAGGCTGCTTCATAACAATACTGCTGAAATATTCACTAAAACCATTTTACCAACAACTTTCAAACAACCTACTCATTGCATAAAAATGGATTCAAATCCTAAAATCGAGAGTGGCATGGAAGTACATATTATTGGCACGCTATGCCGAGAAGGTCGTTTGAAGGAGGGAATGATGATTTTACATGACATGGACGACCGCCGTATTCCTGTCGACTCTAGTACTTATGCTTCTCTCTTGCACGCCTGCAACAAAACGAAAGCCTTTGCAGAAGGTAAGAGACTTCACGCCCGCATTCTCCTAATTGGTTTTGAACTAAATGGCTTTGTTGATATTCAGCTTCTGAGCATGTATGCGAACTGCGGTAGTTTTATCGATACACGCAAATTGTTTGACAAAATGCATAAACCAAATGTTTTGTCATGGAATATTATGATAAGATGTTGTGTTATGTATGGGTACTGCAATGATGCCCTCACACTCTATTACCAGATGCAGAGGGCAGGCGTTGAGCCAGACAGGTTTACTTTTCCCTTTATTCTCAAGGCGTGTGCTGGCCTGGTAGTTATCGAGCAGGGCAGGCGCATCCATGACTATATATTGAGATATGGATTCGAGTCGGATGCTTTTGTGGGGAGCGCTCTCATAGACATGTATGCAAAATGTGGAGAAGTAGAGCTTGCACGCCAAGTGTTTGACAGAATGTCTCAAAGAGATGTGGTTTCATGGACTTCTATGATTGGAGGGTATGCACAAAAAGGTCATGCTGATGAAGCCTTGAAACTCTTTCAACAAATGCAGCAAACAGGCATGAAACCTAATTTGGTTACCATTGTGAGTATTCTTCCAGCTTGTGCCCAGTTATTGGCTCTTCAAAAAGGCAAGGAAATCCATGATTATGCACTCAAAAGTGGGTTTCATTTAAATGTTTTTGTGGCCAGCTCTCTCGTTGATACGTATGCCAAATGTGGCAGTATAGACTTAGCACGTCGTGTGTTTGACAAAATGTCACAAAGAAATGTAGTCTCATGGAATTCAATAATTGCAGGTTACTCTCTGAATGGAAATTGCAATGATGCTATGAAACTCTTCCATCAAATGCAAGAGGCAGGGATCAAGGCAAATTTGGTCACGTGGAATACGATGATTGCGGGGTATGTACAGAATGGATACGCTAATGCGGCTCTAAAACTCGTTTGTGAAATGCAACTGGCTGGAGTGAAACCAGATTCAACCACCATGGCAAGTGTTCTCCCAGCATGCTCCCTTTGGGCAGCTCTACAACAGGGCAAGGAGATCCATGATCAAATAATCAGAAGGGGTTTTGAGTCAAGTGTATTTGTGGGAAGTGCCCTCCTAGATATGTACTGCAAATGTGGGAGGATTGGCATTGCACGGAGAGTGTTTGACACGATGTCTGAAAGGGATGCAGTGTCATGGAATGCCATGATGGTGGGGTACGGAATGCATGGTCATGGCAAGGAAGCCCTTGCACTTTTTGAACAAATGCAACAGACAGGCATGAAACCAGACCAAATCACCTTTATTGCTGTTCTCTGCGCATGCAGCCATGCAGGGCTAGTTGATAAAGGTCAGCAATACTTTGACCTGATGATTCATGATTTTGAGATTGTACCCAGGATGGAGCATTATGCTTGCATGGTTGACCTTTTTGGCCGTGCTGGCTGTTTGGAAAAGGCACATGAATTTATCAAGAATATGCCAATAGAACCGGGTGTTGAGGTTTGGGGGGCTTTGCTTGGTGCATGCAGAGTTCATAACAATATTGCTTTAGGAGAGTGTGTGGCCAAATACCTTTTGGAGTTGGAGCCTGAAGATACTGGTTATTATGTTCTTCTTTCAAACATATATGCTGAGGCTGGCAGGTGGGATGATGTGGCAAATGTGAGAATGAAAATGAAGTGCAGGGGATTGAAGAAAAGTCCAGGATGCAGCTGGATTGAAGTTAATAACAAACTCCATACATTTCTCGTAGGGGACTCGTCACATCCTCAAAAAGAGGAAATTAATGCCTTGCTGGAGAGCTTCAATAACCGGATGAAGGATGCAGGTTATATTCCTAAAATTGACTTTGTTCTCTATGATGTGGAGGAGGAGGATAAGGAATATATCCTTTGTGGCCACAGTGAGAAGCTTGCCCTTGCTTTTGGGCTTATTAATACATTCACCAATATGCCCATCCAGATAACTAAAAATCTTCGCGTGTGTGGTGACTGCCATAATGTCATAAAGTTCATCTCCAAAGCTGTTTGCCGAGAAATTATTGTGAGAGATGCAAACCGTTTCCATCATTTCAGAGATGGACTGTGTTCTTGTGGAGATTACTGGTGATGAAATCAAATGTAGCAATAAAAATTAGCAAGCCATATGCATGTAAATTGCCTCGGGCTGAAAGCTAGGGCGATCACTCTCTTTACTGTTGAATTCCAGTTTTTGAGGTCTAGGGCGTTATAGTTGGGCAATAATTTGATCATGCAATCGTTTAATTAGGATCATTATGTGACAGTACCATTAGCAAAGCCATAAAGAATAGTTATATAGATATGCCATTGCATCAAAATTCATCTAAATCCTCACTATATACATTTCCCTAAGATCTAGCATTCGTTGGTTAAACTTTTGGTTACTTTAGGGATGAGATGATAATAATACAATTATTGAATTAGTTGACAAAATGATTTTAACCATGATCCATTTGGGGACTAGTTGAGGAATGGATGATCTGTCTAAACTTCCGACCATGTCTAAACCAACAACCACCAGTCTAAGCTAACTGAGATATTGACACAAAGAAAGTGATAGGTACTGGAAAATTCTCTCATCTTTGTGTGGAGAAGCACTTTTTACAACTCAGTATGAAGGAGATGTGTAATTCCATGCTCAACATGAGGTGACACATGACATTTAAAAAAGTAATAAAATATAAATAACATTTAAAAAAGTAATAAATATAAATAACAACAACAGTGTTTCAATGTTAACCTAAAGTAAAAAACCAAGTGTATGTGTATTAAAATCAATTTCAAATTAAACAAATTTATCAATATTCAAAACATTTATTTAGTATGTGGCTCACCTATAGCAAAGGGAAAAGTTAAGCGAAAATCATTAGGTAGCTTCAAATCAAATATTAGCAAAAGTGGATCACTATTTTGAAACTGATCACACTGTTTTAAATGTGAGAGTATAAAAAGAGTAGAACAGAAATGGAAGCTTAGAACTACACTTCGTCACATCACCTATTGGCACGCTTTGTTGGTTTCTTCATGTCTTGACGATATATAATGTTGGAATTGCATGGAGTCCAACTTTTAGTGTGCTATTACTCTCTGAATCACAGATTTATTAATTTCTTGATGATGATTGTTGTTTTAAGCATCACTGAAATTGCAATTTGGATAAATATGTTAGGTGTAAACTTTTTTGAGGAATAAAAACTTGAATAAGTTTTGCGCCTCAACAGATTTGATCTCCTTTGGTGTTTGATAGATTTTGACTTAAGATGAATATTTTGGTAAAACAAGACAATTGGATTCCAAGAAAGAAGTTCATGATATAAAATGGTCATCAATATTGGATGGGCGTAGAAAATAGGTAGTAGATAGGTTGTTATATTTCTTGTTTTGTAAAAGTGGTTATTTCTTTGAGAAGCCACAAACCATGGTTGAAGGAACAACTCTATAATCTGTACGCAATTTTATATAATGTAATGCTTTCTTTTTTTGCATGTGCTACGTGTTATGCTCTGCAAGTTATTGTTTGGTGTGTATTTGTGATTTGAAATTGATCATTATATAATTTGTCATCTATTTCAGTGTTTTTTAGGTGTTAAAACGTTCGATGTGCTCGTTTAACCATAGACAATATCACAATATTGTCACCCAACCATAGGCACGCAGCCACCCCCGAGCACCGTAACCTTGATAAATAGAATAATTCTGGAGACAACACTAGACCCCCACAGATAACCAAGAGAGAGTGCACCTCTCTCTAAAGATAGGGCACCAAGCAGAAAGTCCCAAACCACAGACCAAGACCAGCTCCCAACTATAGTTGTTGCAGTTGCACTCTTCCTCTATACTTGCGCGCCACTTATCTTGAGTGAGAGTGTGTGTCTCCAAATGATCTCAAGCACCCTCTATTTATAGTGCTCCTTGTCAACTATCTAAGTCGACTTCTCTTTCTAGAGGCTAATACTTTAATATTAATTATTTTACTGAGTCGACTTGTCTTCTAGTGTTCTCACACATCTGTTTAGGGTTTTTCTTGCTTCCGAAATATTTTATTCTAGTCAGAGGTTACACATGGAGGTTGATACCTCTCGTAGCTACCATAATATCAACACTCTCTCCTAGCTAGGGATGTATTAATTGTAATAGTCTCAAGCAGACCATTCTACATATAGCATCACCATAGCCACATTGTTAGGTAGCTAGAGAGGTAGTGGGGGTTGGGGGGAGCAAAGGGCCCATAGTGATAATAGTGGAAGCCATTCAATGTAAGGTGGACTAGGTCCACTATATTATTAAATAAGACCCACTATGGTAGTTAAATATAATAAATGTAAGAGGACTTCTTATAAGGTTCTACTTCTAGAAGATTCCTCCTCTAGAATGTTCTTAGGTGATGATAACACTATATAAAGGGGTTCAAACAATGTAATGAGACATGAAAAGAAATATTGTATTTGGAGCGATAACTCAATAGAAGGAAGCCCCCTTAAAGAGATAAGTGAACATGAGAGGATCACTTCCATAATATGATCCATTGTATGGTCTTGCCCTATCTTTAAGGTTTTCTTATAATAAAAATGTGGTTTCTTCTATATTGATCTGTGGATCTATTGTGTATTCAATATTTGTGACGATTATATTTGTAGATCTACTCAGGTACTTAACAATTGGTATCAGAGCACTTTCTTTGACAGACATTGTGGACATATATATATATATATATATATCACGGATTTGTTTTTTAGAAAAAAAAAAAAAAGAAGGGTCGCGACATTTTGGATGAATTTTGTAGGTTTTGATGCAAAATTTGTAGAAACTGATTGTATATCTGAGTTCCTCTCAGAAAAACACCCAAGTTAAAAAAAAAAAAAAAAACATCATTTGAAACAGAGTCCGGGAAGTAAAGTTATTTGCATTTTACAATCTACAATTTTGAAAGGTTTTTTCCGCGGACGACGGCGCATTTTTATTTATTTATGTAGCAGTTGGAGGTCGAATTTTCACAAACAAATTATGGATCTGAGTTCCTCTCACAATTTCACCCAATTTAAAAAAAAAAATCGTCTGAATCGGAGTTACGGAAGTGTTTCAAGAGCCTAAAGGGTTACTATCTAAGAGGGAAGTGGAGCATGAGATACATTTGTTGCTTGACTTCCCATTCCCAAATATTGAGCTATATAGAAAATTTGTCCAGGAAGCAGATGAAATGAAGAAATAGTTGTAGCAGCTATTGGAGCAAGGAGTAATTGACCATGCATCTTACCTTGTGGGTCACCTATCATTATATTACCCAAGAAGGATGGGATTTGGCGAATGTGTATTGACTACAAAGCTTTGAACAAAATCACCCTCAAGAATCTCTACCCTTTTCCCAAGATCAATGATTTGTTAGATTAGTTGCAACATGCCAAGTATTTCACCAAGTTGGATCTCAAATTGGGATACCACCAAGTATGAGTTAAATCTTAAGACACCTGGAAGACCACCTTCAAGACAAAGGAAGGTCCTAATGAATGGTTGGTAATTCCGTTTTTTTATGCACTCGCTACATTTATGTGTTTGATGAATTATGTATTGTGTCCATTTTTAGATTCATTTGTGATAGTGTACTTAGATAATATATTGGTTTATAACTCTACTTGGGAAGAGAAAATCGTGCATCTCATGCAGGTGTTAGAGGCTTTGAAAAACCATCAGCTACTAGCTAACCTTAATAAATGTGAGTTTGCTCAGTAATCATTGGTGTATTTAGGGTATGTGATGGGTGGAGGGAAACTCAAGATATATCTCGCAAAGATGGAGGTTATCCTCAAGTGGTGAGTTCCTACTAATTTCACTAAATTTAGAAGCTTTGATGGGACAAGATAGTATCTATAGAAGTTTATAGCATCATTTTTCACTACAATTGTGCCACTTCATGCCATAACATCTGGTGGTAAGAGTTTCCAGTGGGGAAATAATTAACTTAAAGCATTCGATGAGCTGAAATGGGAGATTAGTCAAGCTCTAGTTCTTGCATTGCCTAATTTGTATAAGCCTTTCAAAGTGGAGATAGATGCAAGTGGATATGCTATGGGATTGATTTTGATGCAGGGAGGTAAGTCAATATGCTATGTTTCATGGTGGAGTCTTGAACTACTCTACATACGATAAGGAATTATATACCCTGGTTCAAGCTATTAAGAGTGGAAGCACTATCTAATGGGAAAGGAAACCATTATCCACATTGATCAACAACAACTGTGGTATTTGCAGACCCAAAATAAGCTTCAATAAACCAAACACTGCAAGTGGATGGGGTTTTTGCAATAGTTTCATCTAGTCATCAAATATAAGAAGGTGATACTAATATGTTGGCAGACATGCTTTCGAGCCCACCCACATCCAAGATTACAACTTTGAGAACTCCTATACAAATGTAGCATTTTATCCATGATGCATACGAAGAGACATACATGAAAGATGAGGACTTTAAAGAGGTGTTTTAGTAGCTACATGGCCAAATTCGTGTAGAAGAAGGTAATGGTAAGGCAAACTATCATCTCTAGAATGAGTTGCTCTACAAGCTAGACAAGCTCTATGTTCCTAAAGGTGAAAGATTGCAGCTTATCAGAGAGACTTATTATCCCCATTTTGTGGGACAACTAAGGAGATTATGTCTTGAGGTCCTCAGGTTGCAGATATGGAGTGTCGAGAGACTACATGACCAACAATATCCACTTGCACAGATGGAGACCCTTCTCACCACTACGAAGGTCAGGATTTTCAAATGGCATCCACCATATCAGCTGGCTTCCGAGAGGCACCGAGCCTTGCTCCATGAGGTACAATTCAGGTATTATGGTGACTATCATTTCAATATTTGAGGCATTTAAGTATGTTGTATCTTACTCTGTTTTAGATTTCATGACATATGCTTGGACATTATGCCTTCTTCCCTGTTTCACCTTGGTGGTTGACATTGTGCCCTAGTAAGTGGTCTTCCCTGGGTATGGGTTTTCTACTAAGAACTCCCTTGAAAATCCATCATATCGTTCCCAACCATACATCACTTAAACCCCCCATTTCCTTATCTTTTGGGATTTCAGGGTGTATTGACCCAAGAAGGGGTTGTCCCTCATTATATGGGAAGAAGTGGATGAAGGCCCATAGGGATTGATGTTGGCCAAAAAAGATAAAATCTTGTATATATATAAACCTTCTAGATGCTTCGCCCAGGGATCTCCCAAGAAAGCAATGAAATTATACTCTGTAAGAAAAGGGGGACCCACAAGAATAATGAATGCTTAGGGGGTTAGTTGGAGGATAGGAGGTCTCATCACGAGCCGACCTATCATGATCATATGTATCTAGCGATATGGCATTACCATCATCTGGCCACCAAGCCAAGGTAGTGGCTCTCACTTGCACAACTGAGAGAAAGGGGGTCTCATCACGAGCCAACCTTTTCATTTATGCAAGGTATTTGTGAGTGCCACTGTCATTATCTGGACATCGTGCCAAGACAATGGCCTTCAACTCATCCTTTAAAACATGAAAGACACAAAGAATTGTAAGAGAATGGGCTTGGAAAGATTGCATTGCAAACGAAGGTGCCACACACCCTCTATAAAGGAACCCATGAATGAGACACTACAACCCCTTGTATGTCATGAACCCCATGCCCATTGAGTCTTGATCTGTAAACCACTTCATTCACTTCACATGGCTTAGAGAGAGATCACTTGGGAAACACTCCTTGACCTAGGACAAGATCTATCCAATAGGACACCTCGTCAACCCTTCCATATCCAAGCTTGGCAAGTCGCATAATGTCTTTGAGCACTTACTTGTTTGACAGGGTAATCTTTGATGCACATGCTTAGGTGGCTCATTTATTGATTTGATTTACTCATCATGATATTTTGACTTGAGATCCTTGGAGGGCATTCTTATTTGTCTTTGTAGGACCTAGTTGGTGGACAATTTTGGAGGAACAAGCCTAGCCTGGGCTTCTATGGGGCTTGAAGCCCACAGGTTGGATGTGAAGGGCCCACATGCCAGATGAGAGAGACATACCTTAGGAGGCCTAGAAGAAAATCTAGAAGACATGACCTAACCTTCATATGCCAAACGTTTTTCCTAGGAGAGGCAAAACGTCACCTTTGGAGGCATGACGTCACCTAGGAGGGCTAGGGTTTGGTGGTGAAGTTATTGCTCATTAACACATGGACGTTTTGAAGAGAGGAAGGCCTTCACCATGAGGAGATGGCCTAGATGATTGACACGTGGCCTTTGGAGGCCTAACGATGCATCTTCAACTCCAACGATTTGCTCCTTGTGTCAAAATGTCCCCTAAAGGGGTCACATCACCTTACATTAGGTTTTTTTTTGTGTAAAAGTGAATTTAAAGATGAAATGTTTAATATTATTTGGTTTCAAGGGGTAAGATAAGGGTTGTGGACCCCTTGTCTTATGTTTTACCCTTGCTAATGTGGACAAACTATTTTAGTGACATTTTGTATAAATAGAGATCATAAGATCTCATTTCATAACATAGCTCTCCCATTCTGAGAAGTATTGGAATGAAATTTTTTCTCTTTTTGGCTAATTTCTCTCTTGTTCTCTTGTGTATGGCTATATCTTTGGTTATTGGTTGATGGAAGTGATGTGCTAGCCTTGGAAGGCTCTTCTTTGCTATTGTGGTGGTTTGTCTTAGCTTTTTCCTTGAATTGGTAAGGATCTTTACATTGTGCTATCATTTGTTATTCAAGTCAAGGTTATTTGCTAGAGCTAGATGGGAAGTATAAGGGCATACACCCCCACCTTAGTCTCCATCATTTTATGCTTACATTTTATTGTTTTAAGAAGGGTTTGCTAAGAGAAGTATAAGTGCATACACCCTCTTAGCATGAACCCTATCTAGGGATACTTGCCTTGGGGAGTAAGAGGATTTACACCCCCAAAGGAGGTAGTACCTCTAGTTTTTTCTTTGATTGACTCTGTTAACCCAATCATTAAAGGCACTAGTCATTTACTTGTCACATTGGAGAAATAAATTGTTGCCTTGGTAAACGTGAAATTTTCAAGTTTTGAAGTTGTCTCTTTGGGAAGTTGTTCCTTGCATTAGATTTTCCTTATTTACAGAGCATTAGAGTTACTTGTGTTCTTTTACTTCATTACCATTAACACACACACACACACACATATATATCATGTACTGAGCAGTAGAAACATAAGCAAGAGACAAAAAGAACACAAGAGATTTATCTTGGGAAAACCCAACAACCTTTCTTAAATAGATTTCATTCACAAAGCAAGTCCAACCAGATAAACCCTAGCACAAAGGATAAATCAACCAGAAATACCACCATAGTTGTAGAAACAACACCATACCAAGGTAGCGCACCTCCTCAAGGAGTAGCGCACAAGAGAGAGATATGAAAAAACTGAACAAGAAGAAACTGAGTCATTGTAGTAGCTGCATCACCTTCTCCAAACTTGTGCCTTGCTTCTGTGTAGCTAAGAGAGTGTGAGTGAGTGAAGAAATGAGCTAAGGTGCCTCCTTATTTATAGTCTTCTTGTCCTTCTAGCTGAGCCAACTTCTCTTATGGGAAGGTATCTATTGACGAATATTTCTTTCAACAGTACTTAGCCGGCAAAGCATTGCTAGGCTCCCTCTCGAGTCACAATACTTGCGCGAAGGTTCGTTTTTTCTCGTTAAATATTGGCGCAATGTTCTTAGTGAATTTATTGTGACACTTGAATGATTTCTAAGCATGACCCTTTTTATCACTATGCGCATTACTCACGTCGACGACGATGTATGTCAAAAGTCCCTACTATCACTCTTTATTCCCATATAACTTACCTTATATACGTAACCTTCGATGAGAGAGTAAGTGAATACTACGTTATAGCTTGAAATAATTTCATGTCTTACCAAACATATTACTTTTTATGCCCTTCCTCACTTTTCAAATTATTACTCTATATAGCCTTTAATAAAGGTAAAGTGAATAAGTTTTCCAAAACCTACTAAGGCCATGTCATACTAGAGATATATCACAAGTCCATTTTTCAAATATTTAAATTGTTATATAAGGATTATACCATCTTTTTGGATTATCACCTTAACATTATCTTCATGTCATATCCTAAGCAAAAGTAACATCATCACATCTATATGGTGTTTTTAGAGACTCTTTGCATGGAAACATTGGATGATGAAGCGTATCCATTGAAAAGGGTTATTACTTCCACGACTTCAATGAAAGCTTGTATGAAAGATTTTTTTTCGAACATGTTCTTCATACGATTGGCATTAGAGTTTTCATCGACCACAAATACCATTATCTTGGCCTTCTTGCAGATATTGAGAAGCAGTTCAACCCTAACAACAGATTTGTGGTTGCGGGTCTTGCACGAGAAATTAATACTCTGGCTTTAGTGCGGACATCAAATCTGAATCAGGAGCTTGGAGTTGCCTTTAAGAGCTATGAGCATCCAGTTGTTCTGACAGTTGAAGCATAGGCGGAATACATCGGACATCTCAAAGGTGGACACAGTAAAAACTTATTTCTAAAGGATAAAAACATAGACTTTAAGTGGTTTCTGCTATGACAACAACAATTGTGGACTTGAAAGCTTAAACAGTTATGTCTCAATGGTTGGGTTTAGGCAAGAGTGGTTTACACATGGCTCTAGAAGAAACATAGAAAGAAGTTTTTCCTTGGTGGGAGGTTAATATTTGGTCCAGATGTGAGGTCATTGTTCTTAACCATATTCATGATAGTAGTTCCTCTTGCAATATTCTGTGTGTTTGTTGCAAAGAATCTTTTCCCATCATCTCGGGATTTTTATAATGGCTATTGCTATTATCTTCACAGTCTATGATCTGTTTCTGCTTATTTTAACATCTGGAAGGGATCCTGGCATAATACCTCAGAATACACACCCTCCAGAACAAGAAGAAGATTACGATACTTCTATTTCACCTACAGATTGGGGAGGTGGGTAGACACCACTACTAAGATTACCGCGTACAAAGGATACAATGGGCAATGGTGTTGCAATTAAGATAAAGTATTGTGATACTTGCATGTTGTATCGTCCTCATCATTGTTCACATTGTTCTATATGCAACAATTGTGTGGAACGGTTTGATCATCATTGCCCATGGGTTGGGCAATGCATTGGACAACATAACTATCACTACTTTTTTATGTTCGTATTTCCAACAACTCTATTGTGCATATATCTATTCTCCTTTTTTGGGGTCTATATTAAGATAATCATGGAGGCACATCAGATCAACGTGTGGAGGGCGATGCTAAAAACACTTGAATCAATTGTACTTATAATCTACACATTTGTTGTAGCTTGGTTTGTGTCAGGGATGACTACATTTCATATCTATTTGATTAGTACAAATTAGACCACTTATGAGAACTTCCGATATCGATATGATAACAAAGCAAATCCCTACCATTAGGGGTTGGTACAGAACTTCATAGAGATATTCTTTACAAAGACATCTCCTTCAAAGAACAATTTCTGAGCAAAGGTGACACATGAATATCTAGATTATAGGTTATTTATGACACATGAATTTATGGAGTTAATTTATCACAATAGCAATAGTTTGGATGAGGATGGTCGAGCATTGAGGCGGATCACTCTCGAACATGATGACAATTTGAGATTGTGCAGATGGGATGCTAATGTCAAATCTAGATGGATTGTGGATTGTGGATTGGGTTGCAGTTTTGGATCCCTGTAGTATTGTTGGGATCTGTGGGAATGGTGTATGTCACCTTGATGCTAAAGCTAACACACATTCCAGCTTCCCACCTTGATCAAATCCATTTGATTTAAATAGCATTTATTCACATTTAAATTAATAATATTTTAACAACTTCATTGACGATGCCTCCAAGACACAAACCAACATATGGATAATAAGATTTATTATTTAAAAAAAATGAAAAAATATCAAGCAGTTGGCTTCAATCCGTTAAGCCGGATCGACCCTAACTATTCAAACTACTCAAATTGTCCATCTGACACTATAAAAGAAGCAACACACAACCAACTAAATGGTGGAAAAAAAATTAGGAGAGAAAACAGTTGAGAGGTATGCTTGGAGAGCAGTGAGTTTTTTCCTTTTAATTCATCATCCATCCTTTACTTTCAACAAGGATTGACGAGATTGTTGGCAACGGGGGTATTGCGAAGCAGCGAATGGACGAAGCGAGGATGAGCTTTACGGGGTTTTATAAGGTGAAATGTTTTCTTGTCAGTTTGTTGTATTTAAGCCTGATTTCATTTGAGCGCTAACCAATTTTTGATATGCAGGTCCTCGCCTTCTGTTATCACCACCATCGCTCCATTCCATTTTGGCTTAGCTTTCTTCTTTCTTTCACTCTTGGTATTTCTATTGTAACCTTGTTCTAGAATGGTTAAAGACCAAATACTTGGCCCAAGTCTACACAGTGATTTGTAAATCCTGGAACTCCAAGAATTGTATGGGAGAAATTTTAATTAGAGATCAAAATCCTTTACTCTCTACATTTGTTTTTTTTTTTTTTTTTTTTTT
>ML844288.1:48857-62789 GCA_009831015.1 Picea engelmannii | reverse complement strand
CACAGTTTCAGTTCCCCCATAGGGTGTTTACCTTAATAAAGGATACTTGCACCAGTTAGGGTTGCTTCGCATATATTATTGTAATTGGCTATCACACCTTCGTTAGCCAATCTTGTGGGGACTTCATCTCCCCCAAAGGGTTGGTTTTCAGAAGGTACCCTTATCCATTGGTTTGCTTGAATGTTTTCCTACATTTGTTAGGGGTGTGCTCTTTGGTTTCAAGTCTACATTGGACATGGGATAATTTTTATTTAGTTCATAACATTTTTCATTCACCGTGGTTGAAAAGCCACTTCGTCGGTCTCGTCGAAAACAAGGACTTGCACCTATTATGGAAGAACAACCACCTCTTAAGGGGCCAGAAGTAGAAGATAGAGAGTATAGAGATCCAAATAGAAAATTTGAGGAGAGTGATACATTTGAGGTTGAAGTGGTCGATGAAATTCATGTTCCTCGATTTAACCCTCCTTTGACTGGCACTAACGAACTCATACTTGTCCAGGTTAGAGAGTTGTTCAGTGAGACTTTTTCCTTGTTTATTCATCCTCAAAACATGCTCGGCCCAAATGTTTTTGAGCCTTCCGGTCCATCGATGAGAATTACATGGGGCATCCTATTGATGTCCACCTTGTCATCCCTCAGTTCCATTGGATCTACACCATCCATGCCCATTTTTTTAAGTGTCTCTATTTGGGGGATGGATGTCATATATACTTTTCCTTTTGTGAGTATACTTAGCATTAGCACTCCCATCTCATTTGTTTTGATGCCCACATATGGATCTCCATCCACTAGGGGGGATAGCCTTGGTTTCAATGGTGGGAGTGGAACTTCTTCCACCCCCAGTGTCCCATTAGTCAACCTGGTGATGCCAAATGATGGTTTTCCCTTTGGTTGGAATATGTCTAGTGGATTTATGGTTTTTCCTAATCAGTCTAGGGGTAGTAGTGTTTCAGGGGGATTTAGCATCCCCTAGGGTAGTACAACCATTCTTGGGAGCTTTATCCTTTCTCCATTTACCTTTGTTCCTGGGGGAATTTTTGTTCTAGGGAGTATCATATCTTCTATTTATACCTCGATCCCTAGTGGCATGTCTTCTAGTTATACCTGAATCAGTGGGGAGAATACCCTTTTATCCATATGTCTAGTCCTGGAAGTTATTTTTATGGGGCTAGATTTTGGTCCTGGAAATGATTCCATCCCTAAGGGAACTCTCTTTTGGAAATCCTCATCCATACAAAAATGAAAACATGAGGGGCGTCAGGGCTCATATGGGCATGAGGATGCATCGTCATCCACCCCACCTTCCTTTTTCCAATACGACATTTCCTTTTCTTGGCGACGTTAGACTTGTCAGATTTGTTGTGTTTGATAAATGACCATGTTATCCATGATCCCTTATGGTCATCCATACCTGCAAAACTATCATCTAGCATGCCAAATTTTGACCAACTATCACTGGACCAGATATCTAGCAAACCACTCGAGGTATGTTCACTCAAATACCCACATAAATATTTTGAATGATTGTTTTCCATAATCATTGGACAAGAGTCCACAGCTATTGTCCCAAGATATTTTGGTATGTTCTTAACCACTCTATTCATGAAAAATGTCATGTTCAACTAGGCTCACATTATTTCGAGAAAAAATTTCTTTCAGTTAGGAAAATTTCAGAAGACAAATAATTTCTTTATGACTTCTTATTTAGTTTATGCAATATCATACTGTCACATATTTGAAGACTTGCCATGACCAAGGAATTTAAATTTCAGTAAGGATCTAGTACAGTTCTGGTATCAGCCACTTTGGAAGCATAAATCTTTGTTCCATTTTTATGAGGTACAGAATGCCATTTTATCCACCTTCAAGAAGTAAGTGTGCGGTCCTACCACATCAAGGTTGTTAATGGAAGTTGCGGCCTTTCTAGCAGGGAAAGGAATTTTTTGAGACTCTGGATGACTTTATTTATGTAAAACTCTACAGTTTTCAGGGAAAACCTTATTTACTACCTTTTAATGTCTCAAATAAATTCTTCACAATTTAAATTTGCAGACAATATAATTTCTGGGCATATTTATTTAATGAAAAAAGGAAGAAGCAATTCATTCCACTACCTTGGAAAATAGGCTGAAACTGTAAAACTGCAGAACTGAAAACAACTTGCTTGAATGGTGGTAGTTATCTCTGAGAAGAGATGTGGTTGCTTATGTGCATTCGTCTGAAAAGAATGATTACAATGAGGATCCATAGGCCTTTTTAACATTACTCATGAATTCCAAAACCCTATACATCCAAAAACCTAACCCTAGGAGATGAAACTCCAAAATTTATGTGGGCCCCAATGGGTAAGTTGGTACCTCAACTTCCAGGGGTCGTAACTTTTGCATATGACCTTCATTTTAGGTGTGTGATAGCATGTTGGAAAATTATTTTTGAGAGCTACACATTATGCCATCAAAATATGACTATGTCTACAGTTTGATTGTGGCAAGCCAAAAAAAACATTGTGTAGGGCCCCAAAACGGTCCTGAAAGTACAGAAAGATGTGCTGACATGAAAACTTCCAAAATAAGCCAGTTGGATTAGGTGGACGACCACTAGTCTCCACCTGGAATATGTGTAGGGCTTCAAACAACCCTGATAATGTAGAACCCACAATTATAGAAGAACGTGTTGAACTAAAAATTGTCAAGAGGAGCCAGTTGGAATAAGTGTGTGGCCACCAATATCCATCTGGATCAAAACATGAGGAGACTCGTGGATCAAGATGACAAATAAAATATATGGTAGGTTCAAATATAAGGAATCATAGCCATGAATCCACCTGGATAAAATGAGTGGGATGAAATGGGCCAATATATTTTGTTAAAGGAACAAACATAGGTGATTATGTTACAGCCTTATTTGTCACCCTAGAGTCTCATGGGGGACTTATTGATGATGACATTTTGAGACACACTATTATGCCCTATATTTTAGTCATTTATGGGGATATTCGAGTCCAAACTACTTGAAATATAATGATCAGTCACTAGCTGCATATTTTTTCACCTATGACCAGTCGCTAGATGCAATACTATTGGGTCATGATTGCCTATGGAGCCTTCTAGATTTGGTGATTTCCAAGGAGATCAATGCTAGATGAGTTGGTTTTCTCATGGCAAGAGATTGGTAAATCTCAACACATTTGAGGATCACTAAGTTCTATAGATATACAACCATCTCTTAGCCTCCTCCACCAATCTATAAAAGGAAGGAAATCCATGGGCAAGAGGAGGAAGAATTGAATATGCCCTTGTGTTGTCTAAATAGCCAAGAGAGGAAGAATCATTTACAAAGATATGATGTTGGTTTCTCATAGGAGCTTCTCAATTAAGATCAAGTTTCCATTGCTTGAGTGAGATTTGAGGAGGAGCAAGGGTGAGGAATACAAGGACGAATGCACCATTCACTCAAGGTAACAAAGTATTGATGTACTTCTCTATTTATGTAATATAAATCCATTGTTTTAACATGTCCATATCGATTGCATTCAATTGTAAAAGAGAGATATGGTATGAACTTGAATGGATCATATTAGATCTGAATCAAATTAGTGATTTTTATAACACTAGAAAAATAGTAGATCGATAGTTGTTTGTTTCCTTGTGTTCAAGAAGAAGGCCCTAGGAGTTGGAGTTGTATATCGAGACCTACATCATATGACCATGCAAGGACAATCATTGATCAAAATTTATGTTTATCACTCTTATTGCTTGAAAGGAAACAAATATTTTTAGATCTAGGGAAAAATATTAAGGAATATGGCTCTGCTTTCTCTCTTGAATCAAGAGCAGATCCAAGGGAGGTCTAGCTTATCCATAGGCTAGATTTATCTACAATAGAACTGGAAAATCCACTAGGGAGGAATATTTGATTCTTCTCTAGTTTGTTTTCCACCTTTATTTTTAATCCTTTGAAACATCTAAGTAGTTCATAGTCTTCCCTGTCACTCCCTCAGAGAGAAAATATTGCAGATCTAGATTTTTTTCCAAAATTCTGCAGACAGTAGCAACTAGATAGTTCATACCAGAATGACTAGTCACGTGTTACATACCTACTAGCTCGTGAATTCCTATAGAAAATTGTGATTTGCATACTTCATGGGTTATGACCACCCCTGTAGCTCATTGTTTTTCAAAAAAAATGGAATTGTCATTTTAGATTTGAATTTTCTTAAGCCTTGTGAGCGTATGTATAGTTTGATAGCCTATTTATCCTCTCTATTTGAGCCTCTTTCATTCTTGCTTGTGTTCAAGTGATTTTGAGGTATTTTGGAGTGATTTTTTTGGATTTCTTTCTTGTGTGAGTTTGTTTCCTGGTGATTCCATATCTGGGCATCCTTTCCAACATATTTCAACAGATCTAGCAGTATGCTTATTCCACCTTTGCATCTGGTTTATCAGTGTCCTTAATGTTGTGTTTTGCTAGGTTATTTTCCAATTCTAGGCCTTTGATACCATAGAGACATAGGAGTGTTATTGGTGCACCACTACCAATATCATACATTCCTTGCTTGTTATTTGTTTTTTTTATCTACATTATCATTTTCTTAGAATAGAGAAAATTTTGCATTTCAAAAATAAAAAGAACGAAAACAAAAAATTTTCTAGGGTGTAACCTTTTGAATGCTTGAAAAGAAATTGCATTGGTGTGTTTTGTGCTTAAGGATATTGATTAGTTTTTTGGCTTTTCTTGCATGTTTTCTACATGTTAGTGAGGTTATATTTTTCATTGTAAAACTGAAAATGAAAAAGTTGCTCTTCAATTCCTTAGTTAGATTTCATTGAAAGAGAAAATTCCATATCTTGCACACGATTCTCTATTCTATGGATTTGGAAAGAGTCTAAAACAACATTGGAGTTTCATCCATTCCCTTGACTAAAAAAAATCCATCAAGAAAAATAATACATAATCTTAAAATAATTAGACTCTTTTTCTTGCTAGAAACACCAACATATATAGAATTAGGGCATTGGTGCAGGATTGGAGAGTTAACTCTCCAAGGCCAAAAAATGAAACCTAGAAGTCATTAAAGAGCGTTTAAATCCTTTTTCACAACCAGTGTTTCAGGAGCCTCCTCTGACACAAGAGTAAAGCACAAGGTTACATTGGTGAAAGGAGGTTGATTACCCCTCTCTGCTTTTCTTTGTGTTCGCTAGACTGCTTCAACTACTACATGTACAGGGGTCTTGAGGTGACAAACCTCTCTGTGAGGTAGTGCTTTTGAGGCTTCGGGCTTAGTTTCCCTACCCATACATGTGGTCGGACCTGCAATTGTTCATCCACTCACCAATTGTGAAGTGATAACCTTAGTGGCCACTCCTAGGAAGTTATAGAGGTGGTTTTAGGTGGCATATACCTATGGTACCTAGGAGACATTCATTCACGGTTTTAGTTCCCCCATAGGGTGTTTACCTTAATAAAGGATACTTGCACCAGTTAGGGTTGCTTCGCATAGATTATCGTAATTGGCTATCACACCTTAGGTAACCAATCTTGTGGGGACTTCATCTCCCCCAAAGGGTTGGTTTTCATAAGGTACCCTGATCCATTGGTTTGCTTGAATGTTTTCCTACATTTTTTAGGGGTGTGCTCTTTGGTTTCAAGTTTACGTTGGCCATGGGATAGTTTTTATTTTGTTCATAACATTTTTCATTCACCGTGGTTGAAAAACCACTTTGTTGGTCTCATCGAAAACAAGGACTTGCACCTATTATGGAAGAACAACCACCTCTTAAGGGGCCATAAGTAGAATATAGAGAGTATAGAGATCCAAATAGAAAATTTGAGGAGTAATACATTTGAGGTTGAAGTGGTCGATGAAATTCATGTTCCTCAATTTAACCCTCCTTTGACTAGCACTAACGAACTCATACTTGTCTAGATTAGAGAGTTGTTTAGTGAGACTTTTTCCTTGTTTATTCATCCTCAAAACATGCTCGGCCCAAATGTTTTTGAGCCTTCCAGTCCATCGATGAGAATAACATGGGGCATCCTTTGATTTCCACCTTGTCATCCCTCAGTTCCATTGGACCTACACCATCCATGCCCATTTTTTCAAGTGTCTCTATTTGGGGGATGCATGTCATATATACTTTTCCTTTTGTGAGTATACCTAGCATTAGCACTCCCATCTCATTTGTTTCAATTCCCACATATGGATCTCCATCCACTAGGGGGGATAGCCTTGGTTTCAATGGTGGGAGTGGAACTTCTTCCACCCCAGTGTCCCATTAGTCAGCCCGGTGATGCCAAATGATGGTTTTCCCTTTGGTTGGAATATGTCTAGTGGATTTAGGGTTTTTCCTATTCAGTCTGGGGGTAGTAGTGTTTCATGGGGATTTAACATCCCCTGGGGTAGTACAACCATTCTTGGGAGCTTTATCCTTTCACCATTTACCTTTGTTCCTAGGGGAATTTTTGTTCTAGGGAGTATCATATCTTCTATTTATACCTTGATCCCTGGTGGCATGTCTTCTAGTTATACCTCAATCAGTGGGGAGAATACCCTTTTATCCATATGTCTAGTCCTGGAAGTTACTTTTCTGGGGATAGATTTTTCTCTTGGGAATGATTCCATCCCTAGGGGAACTCACTCTTTTGGAAATCCTCCTCCATACAAAAATGAAAACATGAGGGGAATCAGGGCTCATATGGTCATGAGGATGCGTCATCATCCACCCCACCTTCCTTTTTCCAATATGGCATTTCCTTTTCCTGACGACGTTAGACTTGTCAGATTTGTTGTGTTTGACAAATGACCATGTTATCCATGATCCCTTATGGTCATCCATACCTGCAAAACTACCATCTAGCATGCCAAAGTTCAACCAACTATCACTGGACCAGATATCTAGCAAACCACTCGAGGTATGTTCACTCAAATACCCATATAAATATTTTGAATGATTGTTTTCCATAATCATTGGACAAAATTCCATAGCTATTGTCCCAAGATATTTTGGTATGTTCTTAACCACTCTATTCATGAAAAATTCCATGTTCGACTAGGCTCACATTATTTCAAGAAAATGTTTCTTCCAGTTAGGAAACTTTCAGAAGACAAAGAATTTCTTTATGACTTCTTATTTAGTTTATGCAATATCATACTGCCACATATTTGAAGACTTTCCACGACCAAGGAATTTAGATTTCATTAAGGATCTAGTATAGTTCTGGTATCAGGCACTTTGGAAGCATAAAGCTTTGTTCCATTCTTATGAGGTACATAATGCCCTTTTATCCACCTTCAAGAAGTAAGTTCGCGGTCCTACCACATCAAGGTTGTTAATGGAAGTCGTAGCCTTTCTAGCAGGGAAAGGATTTTTTGAGACTCTGGATGACTTTATTTATGTAAAACTATACGGTTTTCAGTGAAAACCTTATTTACTACCTTTTAATGTCTCGAATAAATTCTTCACAGTTGAAATTTGCAGACAATATAATTTTTGGGCATATTTATTTAATGAAAAAAGGAAGAAGCAATTCATTCCACTACCTTGGAAAATTGGAGAGATCATTGTCAACAATATCTCTCATGTGGATGAATTTTCTATTCATTTTGATAATTTAAAACTGAGGGAAATTCATGAAATTGAGGGCTTTGACCCTAATGATTTATTCACAACACACATGGCTATAGTTAGTTATGGTTCACTGTTCATCAAGTTTACTCAGTTGAAGGAAGGAGGAAGGGATAACCAAAATCCTCGAGAATCCACTCCCAAAAAAACCCATGATGGTAATGATACTTTGGTCAGTTCACATGACCAGTATAAAAAAAAAAAAGGATGAAACACGACAAGTGGTAACCCTAACCTCAACTAAAGGAAACAGTCAGGAACAAAGAAACCCTCATTTTGGAAACTCTGGTGATGGAGGACTCAAAGACCCTTCTAAAAGGGTTATTGAAAAATCACATACAACCCATGTACGTCGAAAAAGAAAAAGATAAATTGTTCAAAATACAGATCAGGAAATACCTAAAAGTGAACTTAGATACATGGAGGTTGATGTTATAAAAGGAGATCCCAATTGGGATGAGTAGACATTAATTGAAAATAGATCAATAGTAGAAGAACTAGTTTTTCAAGAGCCACTGGTGTCTAAAGAAGAGTTTGTCACACTACATCATGCGATTTTCAATAAAAGTTCAAATAAATTGTTGATTGAGAAAGTTAACTTAAAAAATAAGAAAGTTGTTGACAAATGGAATTCAGAAATTGATATTCAAGGAGTAAAACATTCAAATATTATGGAATTACATGAAGCCACATGAGAATCTTTAAAATATTCAATTGATGAAATAGAAAAAGAAAACCTATTTTTGAAGGAAAGAGTGAAAGAACTGGAGAATGCTCTGTTGGCAAGACCTTTATTTGTTGAACCAATTCTTGCTATATGGCCACTTAAAATTATATAATACATATCGGAGTCAAGATCGAGATTAAAAAGTGCCTCAATCCTTTTGATGACTATTATAAAGTACACTGGAGATAACATTCAAAAGAGAATTTATTTAATCCTTGAAATTTGGGAACTAGCGACTAGTTCAACTACTCTTTCTTCAAGGATTTTAAACTTCAAGGAATATCTCCAAAAATACTTAGACAATGATGAAAACTTTTATAAAGAGGTTGTTGGCACTTTTTTTTCCAAAGTTTCAAATATGAATGATGTCCATAGAAGAGAGAAAAATATTCCATCTAAAGTTCAACTAAAACAAATAAATGCATGTTGGCTAAAGAGGATCAAGTCTTTATGAGAAATACTTGTTGAATGTGACACAATAAATAAATAAAAGAAGTGATGTGTTCCAAAAGATTGTTGATTTAACAAAAGAATTGAAGGGCCAACACATGAGAATGGAATCAATACTACTTTCAAGGGATAAATTACATGAATAGTTGGACGCCCTTAAAACTTCATGGGCAAGTGAATTTAATGACTTAACTTAATATTCAAAGGAAGAAGTGGAGAAGTGGCTAATTCATTACGTGAACAAAAATTAATACATTGAAGATACACTTCACCATCTTAGTTTTGATTTTAAAGATATTGAAAATGAGTTCTTTAACCAAGGATCAAGCATGAAACAACGGTTTCTCCCATGTGAGAGTGTAACATCCTCCAGCCCAACTGAGAAACATTATGGTGTGGAATACTCATAAAAATGAAAGTTATGTTAACTAATTAATTTCATGTAGCTTACAGCTACGAATTACAACCAGATTTAATTGATAATTGTTACCATTATTTAGATGCATCTACATCATGCTAAAATGATCATGAAATACAACTAGTAATGCAAACACAATAGCATATAATCAATCTTATACATAGAGTTCATGCACAACAATTATACACGTAAAAATAGCACATGAACAAGATAAAACACTTATCTTTTATAAACAATTGTGAAACCAGTTGCTTGGGATGGATGTTCCACCCAACCATAGACTGGTTTTTCTATATCTCAACGGCTAGTCACCCATGAGTTGAGGCTAGTAATCCACAAAATAGGGTGCTCTCTCACTGTCCACTCACAGCTCATAAATCTCACAAACCATTGATATTCTCCTACATCTATCATGATTTTCCACTAGCTCTCTTCCTCTTGACCTGCCCAACCTAAGGAATGTAACCCTTCAATGATATTAGTCCCTCGAGCATCTCATTCATTTATCAATGTCTCTCTGGCACAGGAAACTGGGAATCTCTCAGCCGGGAACTCAAGGGAATTTGTTGCTAGGAAAAACTACAAGAAACCAATAGCAAACACGTGTTGTTATAGTGTAGCTCACTTAGGAGTTCACTCTTCAGTCTTGACAATCTGGCTCTTCGATATTTAGATCCAATACACTCCAACATGATCTAGAAATATCCCTCCATGGATGCACCAACTCCAAGCTCTCTTATTTTCTCTCTACTTTCTACTCGTGCACAAAAATTGAATGTGTAAAATTGTTGTAGGTGCCCATACGATTTTTTCTCTCTTTGACTTACTTTCTTGACTCACACACTTCCCCAAGGTGATTTTTCTCAGCCCCCATGTGCCCAATAAGTATGGGATGTGACCACTCACACCCACCCTCTTAAATTTATTCAATGATTGGCTTTGGGAACACTCAATCAAAAATTAGAAGGTTCACATACCAATAGGAAATTTAGGAAAAATGGTTGAATGAATATACATGGGTAATCCCCCCTTTGGACCCCCTCTTAAAAATTCTCTTAGGCACTCCCCTCTCTTGTGGATTAATTCATCCCCCATCTCTTTCCATGTCCCCTTAGCAGCTTGCATCACATTTTATTATTAAAACATAGAAATACAATTTGCATATTACATCGCTTTGGTTGTAGCCACACATTATATCTACATAAGCATTAATTAAACCGGGGATTATAATGGGAATGTTACATTCCCCCTCCCCTACAATTGTGCGTTGCACTCGATCCATACTATGTTGATATACATATATGCAAATTTACATCACAATACTTAGAAAATAAAATTATGCACTTTCACAACTCCAACAACAGCTCCAACCATAATATTTTGTTCCTCTCAAATTATTGACCCAAGGAATGCACAATTCGTTTATCAAATATAACCCAAAGGATATATGATTCGTTTATCAGGACTAACCTAAGGAATGGACCATTCTTTTATCAGGGTCCCCATCGTAGTTGGCTAAGACTCTGAGATGTGGTTATGGAACTCTAGTTGCTCAAAATGGAGTCTTGCATTCTATTTTCTTCAAAATTGTCAAAATTTGTAGGTCTTATTCTCGCATGTTTTCTTCATGCTCCCATGTAGCATATTCGGGATCGTAGTAGGTCCATTGAACTTTTACCTTTCGATGTCTTTGTTCCTGATCACTTTGACTTTTTGTTCCAGGATGTGTATTGGTTCCACCCAGAAATCCCCTTCGTGCTCCACTGAATTATCAATGTTTCATGGAAACTTGCACAGGAGACCTAGCTAAAGCATACACAAACAAAGCTTATCAAGAAAAGGAAGAGAGATACAATATGAAGAATGAGAATCAATGTATATTATGATATAATAAATGAGTGAGTGATGTTCACTCATATAGGAAATGACATCCTATAATAGGAATGCATGTATAATAGTGATGGTCTAATATTAGAAAGTCTAAAATAGAACTAGTTAGTTAACGTCCACTGAACTAGTGTGCCAAAAATAGAAATTTCTCCAACACCCCCCTGAACATCACTATGGAGTAAAAAATGAGTCTCGACTACTAGGCCATATTAGGTACTTATGTACAATGCAACTAATGAACACTGAATAAAAATGGGGAGATAGGGAAAACTATGTGGGAACAAAACCCCCCCTCTAAAGACAATCCATCAAAAGAACAAAAGGCAGTTTCTAGGAAAATGTGTTCTTCACTGTAAGACGATCTTGCAAAGTCTGAAACTTCTGCTCAGTGAAGGTCTTGGTGAATATGTCAGTGGTTTGTTCAAAGGAAGGACAGAAATGCAAATCAATGGTCCTGTCAGATCATGATGATAGGGGTAGCATGAGTGTTTCCATAAATGACAAAGGGGGAGATTGTTGGAAGATTGGTTGTTGTCATTAATGTCAACCCTAGTCATGGGTTTTGGACCACAAGATTGATGAAGGTATGTTGACATGAAGGAAAATGCACATGTAGATACAAGTTCCATGGATGGATAGTATACATCATGTTGTTTCTAGTGGTATGTGGCACGTCATGTGGATCCTCATGGTTGAGGAGAAATGATTTTTTGAAGATGACAAAGTGAATTGAAGAAGAAAGTACATGTAGGCCCTGAAGATAATTAAAGAAAAGAATTACAAAATAAGAAATTGTCAGTTCGACCCTAATGTTAAAAGGAAGTGACATAAATGGTATAAATAAATATCTTTATACATTCATTTGATACACAAGTCAAATTTCAGAGGAAATCAGAAGTAAAGAAGGCCGGATTTCAAGGGAGGATGAAGTCTTTTGGTGATTTGTTCTAAGGTATGTTATTTTCAGGTCATCTTACCATTTTTGCTATAAATTTCTTTCTAGAATGATTCAGATGGTGAAATTTCTATGGTCTTAAGAATAAATATCAAGGTACCTATGGTAAAAAATCCATCTCTTAATTCTCTATAATTATGGAGATACACTCTGTGGAAGATAGGGTTTGTGACCATTCCTGAAGCTAGTCAATAAACATGTGTTCCAGGTAAAACAATCATAACTTATTCATATAGAATCCAAATGACATGGGAAAATTTTCATTGGAAATAGTACGGATTGTAGATTCTTGTGTGCGAGTTTCAAAATCTGATGTTAAATATTGAGCACGAGGAATTTTTTACAAGTTTGGTCTCCTGAATAAACCAGAATTGAACAAGGTCTATCATTCTCTCTATAAATTATTTTTGGGGAGGATTCAAGGAGTGAAAATGGGAGGAGTTTCATAGAATACATTGAGTAATATTATCTACAGGATCAGAGTACTCCAAGAATTGAAGAATTGTAGAAATTGAAGAAGTTTCAGGAAGAATTATCAGGTTCTATGTGATGATTGGTTGATGGTGATGATTTAATGTAAAGTTTTATTTTCTCTCGTATATTCTTGGGTGGAAGGAAGGGGCAAGGATGGAGAGTTAAAATCTCTCTTGATATTGGAGGATTGTATATTCCTCTTGTAGGTTTATCCCTCCCTTTACATTTGGAAGTTGTAGCTACCTTTGGAAGTCATTACTTCCCTTGAACAATAACTATTGATTATTTCTCATATATTGTGCATGGTGTATTCTAGTGTATTGGTGTAACTCTTATACTATTGTTCATTGTTCATTGGATATAATTGAATGGTTTTAGTATAAGTTGAAAAAGGTTTTAAATTGTACTTGATAATGATTCACCCCCCTCTCAGTATCAACACTAACTGCCCAGGTACTAGATATTGATCTCCCTGAGTGTTGTTCTCAGTGTACTATAGAAACAAGACGGCCAAATGGTTTACTCGGTTGGTCTCAGGATTATAGGGGATCTCTCGATATACACCAGGTATGTGAGATCTCAAATCCATAATATTGTTTTCTAATGCACAATCGTTCGACTGGGGCCTTCCTATATACTCTAGGTATGTGGAAGAACCACACAATCCCTGGGTTCTAGCACTGACCAGTAACGACATCTCCTACATTTAAAGACGTTTGAATACATATGTACCTAAAATATTCTAAGATTATCCCAAATTTTTGTGATACTCCTTTTATCCCACTTTATTCCACTTTTTGAATCACCCCAATTGGATCTTCTAGTCCAAAGATATCCAAATTTCCAAACAAAAAAATGCACCTTTTAAAACCATGATTTGGAGATTATTCTTCTAGCTAACCTTTATTCTGTTGTTGCTCTACATTTTCGCCCCTTGTGATTCTAAAATTTCTACCTAAGGTAGCATGATGTGTCTTCTTTCCAACCCCATAGGTTATACCAAGATTGGATTCTCCAACAGAATTCTATGATAACTTTCCCAAGATATGCTAATTTTTTTCCCTTTCAAGAGAGTGAACTTGTACAGACTTCCACGTGTCATTGTTTTCACTTCAGAACTTAAAATTAGTAAAAGTACAAACTTGGTCCATACCCTAACCAATGGAACAGGTCTCACTCAATTTGGAGTTTTGTAGCTTCATATATAACAGTTTTCCCGAGACCACATGTTTTAGACTGAAATCTGGACTGGCCAGAAACCCTAATTTCCTCAGGGAATAAATTTCAGAGTACACTGAATCAAGGGATGAATTTTTTTACAAAATATATTTTACTATTCCACCTTAGTAATTTAAAAGGCACATAACCTAAAACCAATCTGAAAAAAAAA
>ML844288.1:10954-40375 GCA_009831015.1 Picea engelmannii | reverse complement strand
AATTATGGTCTTAAGGGCCTGATAGATTCATCACGGTAGGTTTCCATGATAGGTGAGGTGTAGTGAGAGAATCCAATGAAAGAGGATTCAATTGATGGTGAGGTGCATTCGATGGTGTCAATATGCACATGAAGAAAGAAGAGCGAAGATAATTAACCCTATGCAGTAGAGGCAAGTCGAAAATACTTAATTTGTATTATTTCTGCAATTCCAAGAGCAACCAATGACCAAAAAAAAAATCTATGTACAGAATTGTAATTATTTTTCTGTGTTTTATTTTTCGTTTGTATCATCCATGGTTGTTTGTGGTCATAAACCCCATCGACCTGTCTTTGAATATTTTATATTAAAAATTGTGACCTCCCTTTTTGTTGTAATTGTGAGATTCTGCATATTTACAAACAAAACCGAAGAAGGAAGAAGATCAATGTGAATTTCAATTCCACGGGTAAACATTTCAATCTTAGCTACAAATCCGTTCTGAGAGTTGACTCGGATCTTGGTAGATTGTTGTGTTCATATCATGATCTCCTTCTTCATTTAAAAGGTTGTTGTGTATTTTTCATTAAAATCATTCTTCGAGCTTTACCTGCCAAGATTTAATTTAATGAATTATTTTCTTCGGTGAAAGGGAACAGTAATGAAACCTATGATTTCTCCCTGCCATAGTGCATGAATTCCAATAGTTTTATTTTGTTTTATCTACTTCATTTTGATCAATGAGTTTTCAAGTGAATGTGTGCCTCTCATCCTTTTCGAAATTGCTCGCTACAAACACAATGGGAGGAGTCAATGATAAATAACTAGTGTTGTATTTGAAGAAAGGTGATCCAATTATAATGTTGTCGTTGAATGCATGACAGAAAAGTGGTGGGAAACTTATTTTTTTGGACAAGGAAGGCCACCCTTGTCATATTGCACTTATCCAGTTATGCCACAATGATATTGGAGCAAATCCAACGTGTAGGACCACCTTTTCATGGAAATTAAAAAATAAGACCGTTGTTGGAATTGAACCCGCAGATTGAATTGATCCAGTTGAGGCACATATTGATCCGCGTGAACTGATCGGTGCACATCTACGATTTTCCAAGAAGCCACACACAATCTCCTCTCATTCATCATTACCTTAATTTCCATACCCATGGATAGAATTCATCCATATTCTTCCACATTTGCAGAGGGAAGCTCGCACAAAAAATATGCGCCCTCATCCTCATTGCACAACAAAGCCACACATAATGGCCTATTGAAACCTGACTATATTTTCATCGAAGAAAATATTTCTGCAGTGAGTTGAATCAAATATTATCTCAAAGAACATAGGAAGAGGTGCACCCGCTCCACTCGGCTCATAGGATTTCAAATCTACCTCTTCTTGGTCCATAGAAAATTATCTCAACAACAATATGGTGCCTCAACATGAAATATGGAAATAATCCACATGTAAGATGGAAAGGAATGGTATGGTCTTCCAAATATTGAGAAAATCACAGTGATACATCGACTAGCAAATCACGGATCTGTGTTGGCCCTCGACCAATTTTTGGGGAAAATTTAGTCAGTTTAGGCCCACTTTTGGACTTCGACACGTTGGTCGAAGAAGGAGCACCCAGGCAAAGATGAGATCGTGGATCTGTTGGCACAGGGGTAGACCCAAGGTTTGAAACTACAAGATAATACCAACAAAAACCTAACTACCGGCCCTTTTGGCAACACCTGCGAAGAAGATGAAGTCTCACTCGAGGTAGAGGCAAGGGTGGTTGCAAGACTCAGGTGTCTGCAACCTTAGCTGGGACACAGATCTATGATTATATCACTTATAGAGAACTTAGCATTGATCATTCATCAATATTAAGTCCTTATTATACTTCGCACATAACACAGAGCATCGCAGTAGTCACTTAGATCTAATGTAACTTATCACTTAGCAACAGTAAACAGGTCAAATCTAGTAGTTTAGGACTAAGTATCTTCATACATATCATATCTACTATGCATACACATATAATAAGCACAAGGCATAAATATATCCATCTAAATATATCAAAGCACTTCAGCAAAAGCAGATATAAGCACAACAAGTCAAGGCACAAAGCATAACACATAGATTTATGTGGTTCACCCCCACCCTGGGGCTATGTCCACCAACTCTTCTTCTTTATTATCATCGGCCAATCGGTTACAAGTACAAAGCTATAGAAACCCTTACTTCGCACAAGAGAGAAGATCTGTGCAGCCTGCTAGATCCTTCTTCCTTGCCTTTTAGAACAAAGCCTTCTATATCTTCACACAGGGACTTGCACTAAGCTCTGCAAGTCTATACAGAATGCACAAAACTCTCGATCACAAATATCCCTTCTTGGAACTTAGCCTATATAACATAGATACAATACAATCCTCTCCTACTAGATGCGTATATGTCTATTTATACATACAAAATGGGCCTAAGCATGGGTAAACCCACGGGTCGACATCCCTTTCCCATTACATTGTCCCAAAACCCAAAAAGGGACCCAAAAGTGGGCCGAGATCCCTTGATCTCTACTTCCTCTGGCGCTCCATCTTCGATAGGCTATCGAAGCCCCAAAACGGTCAAATATGACCAAGTAACTTCAAAACTTGGTCAAGGGCCAACAGGCCCCCAACACTCACATGTGACTTGTCTCGAGCCACTCTGGTCTGAATAATTCTGCCTCGAACGCCTCAAGATTGGCTCGAGCTGCTTCGACCTGCTACAATGCTACTACCTCTTGCTCAGTGAACTCTTGGATGAGTGCGTCATTGACTAGTCCTTCTAGGCGTTGTTCTGATGCACTCACAACTTGTTCAAGTTCTACTCCTTGGCTTTCAAATTTAGTGAACAGTTAGCATGCCTTCTCTTGCACTGGTTGAAGTCGTTGAGAGACTTCCATCACTTTGGTCTAGATCATGTGGATATGTTGTTGGGTCATGCGTTTCTCTAGAAACCTCTTCATTCTTTTGACTGGTGATAAGGCTTTCAACCACGCTTGTAACCTATCTGCATGTTTCTTTGCTTCTTGGAGTTGTGACTCCAATGTCTGTAACTCTCAATTCTCTGTGAGGTTTTCATAAGTCTGAGCGCTCCTAGAGATCAGCTTCTTGAAATCCAAAGCAAGGGATTTCATTCTGCCAACTGTGCTGTGAGCAGTTGCCTCTCTTAGGTCTCTGATTTCTTGAGGAGTCTCGAGCACAGTGTGAAGTTCCAGGTCTGCGATGTGTTGCTGAAGCTGCTGGATCACTTCTTCGAGTCGTGCCACCTACTGTGGAATTTGTTCTTCATCTCTCACTTCCATGATGGTCACATCATGGAAGTGCTATGTTGACCATTTCCTTTACTTATAGTTGTTTCGCGATCAACTGCTCCTTGCTCTGTTGTAGCTATGCTTTCTCTTTGTCCCACTATTCTTGAAGAGCAATTTTTTCTCGTTCGGCAGCACTACGCTGCCCGACAAGTACTCCCTGTACTTGTGTCAAAGCCTAGATGGATTGTGTTGTCTCTTCTTGATCTCGTCGAAGGCGAGCTTCAACTTTATCGGTGATCTAGTGCAATTGGGTTGGCTCGTCTTCTGGTTCTACTATTTCTACTGTCAGAGGCGCAGTGGAGACTGCTCGGCTAGACTGGAGTGCCTGCTACACTCCTTGGAGTTCAATACTGATGCAATTATACATTTTCTCCTGCTTCACCTCCTGCTTCTCTAATACCTCCTATGAAGCATCGTTCACAGCTGCAATGATGAAATTAAAATCATTCAATGTGAGGGTAGTCTGCATCTTGGTTACAGGGGTTCTAGGTTTCTTTCGGGAGGAAGATTTCGGAGACGAAACCTTTTGTTTCTTAGACAAGTCTTCTTTGTCCCTAGGTGGTGGTACTTTTCCTTTCTATTGTTCAATATCTGCACCTTCAATCTCTTCGCCATCACCCCCTTCGTCCGGTGAAATGGATGCAATCCTCACAGATGTGTTGTCTACATCATGAACCTCTTCGGCCTTCTTCGTCTTGCTTGGTCCGGGTATATACTGCGCATCTTTTGGGCTATCTACATCAAACAAATCCATAGGGTTTGCTAGAATAAGGAGGTCCACTGACCATTCCTTAGTGATTTCCTCTAAGTCTTCCTCTGTTATCTTGTAATATGACTGCAACTGCTGCTTGTGCTCATCAGCGCGCATTGTTATATAAATGAAGTGGCGGTCTGCATTGAACTTCATTAAGGGCCAGAACCTGTGAAGGGTATTCGGGGTCATTCAAGGCTTGGACTAGATGGCTTGTTTCAACTGGTTATAGTAAGTATGGAAGATGGCATTGGATTTCCACTGCTTGTTCATATCATTGGAGTACCATAGCGTACAGAACTTTGCGGCCAATGGTTTGAAGGGCTCGATGTCGGGGAAGGTTGCACCTTTCGACATTTCCCATGCAATGAATGCAATTAGTATGAGAATCCAACTAAAGTGGAACTCATGTCCTTGGTCTTGTGCTTCTCTGCAATCAAGCTCCAGTTGGTTTACAAGGTACTGTGCCCAATATATCTGTAGTCCCTCCATGCACTTTCCTGTGAGGTCAACTACGAATCCAGTCACCTGGGTGGGTCAGTTCTTGCGAACTATCTTTCCTGCAATCAGTTGACATGTGAGGCACACTGCGTCGTTCTAGATATAGGTTACCTTGTAACCTCGCGTGCCCTTCTCAGCATTTCCATAAGTTTCTTTGATTCTATGCGCTAATGCTCGGTCTGAGGTCTTTCCAAGGTAAAAATCCTCTGGGTCAAGGCCCTGCATGCTCAACCCTGTGATCTGATTGATCAAGGTCAGATACACAGTGATGCAATAGTTCAACCATAAGTAACCTCTGTGATAACATGACAGTAGTAACTTTACACATGCATTCACCTCCTGATGTCGTCTGAAGTGTGGAATCTTCATCACATTGGGAAGTATGGAATGCGCAAGGTTTTGGGTCCATGGTTGTGGGATAATATTTGAATTATTGCCTTTAGTCCTGGTCAAGTACTTGTGTGGAGCGAGCATGTTGTAAGCCTTCATGTTGCCAAGGTTGAAGTCACTGAACTTCAATGCTGCGAGCTTATCCTGGTCAGCTCGAACTGCATGTATCCATTTCGGGAGGTATGCTGTGACCAAATCATAGTCAAAATATTTGGGCACACTGTCTCGGTTGATGGCGTCGCTTAGAGGGGGTAGGTAGGCAGGTAGAATGCTCGGAATCAGCTTGGCATTCGCAATGTCGTCTCTATGCTTCGTTCTTGTTTCCGTCGTGGTTCTGGAAGTTCCTACTCCGTGAACAGTCGATGGAGAAGCTTGGAATCCTCTTATTGATGATGTTTGCACATCTGTAGACATCCTTCTTTCTGACATGAATTTCTCGGTCCTGAGATCAGCGAGTATTTCCTTTGCAGATTCTTCAAGTGCGTTAAGATCTTCGGACATACACACTCGGGATAAATTATCGGGGTCACAATGATCTCAGACATTGCTCAGGAATGAACAAAGAGGGCATGGTGATCATTGTATACACTTTCTATTCTGCAGGCTTCAAATTCTCAGTTGGAAAAAGTGTTCTTCGGGCATGGCGGGACGAGATAAATAGGCGATCTTGGCAACGGTTTTTTTTGCAACGGGTATGAGCCTCATTAATTCGTGTTTTGTTCATTATGGCACCGTCTGATGGTTTGGTGATGAGCCATCAATGCTTTTTTATCTATTTGGAGCAGCAGTCAAATGGATATATTGGCCACTTACGGCTATATTGCTTCTCCACGGCGAAGTGGCCTATGTCGTTGTTTTGATATCCCGGTGAAGTTCAAATTCTGCAAGTTTTCCTTCTGCGAGGCTCCTTCTAGAATCTTCTATAACTTTTCAATATTAGCCTTCTTTTTACTCATCTTTCTATCCTTCTTCCTCATGAGCTTCGTCTCGGTGGTTATTTTCCCATTCTGATTCTTATTTTCCTTGGACATAGTCATTTCACGCTGCTAAGATTTTCTCCTAAGACTCAGGGGCAATACTTCTTCTATATCTGAGACAGATACTTCAAACTTCTGTGAGTCCTCTAATGTTCTTGCATCTTTGACATATGGGCTTGTAGTGTCAAATAGCTTCGATATGTTCTCTTGTTCTTCAATCAACTGCGCGATCCTTCTGGTCATGAAATATTTTAACTCTTATCTCTGTTTTTCTAAGACTTCTTCTTCTTTCTTCTTTCTGGCTTGATCTCTTTCAATCCAAGGTTTTCTAAGTAACATAGTAAATGGGGTGTTGTCCTCAATAAACTTGATAATCTCAAAATATTCTTTTGTCGAAGTTCCCTTGACAGTGATAGGTATCTTAGTGAGCCTCCCACATAGGTTTACCAGTTTTCCTCGAAATAGTCCTATTCCTCTTAATGAAGGGGTCATATCAGGATTCCCTATAGCTTCCCAAGTTCTCTCTGGCATAATGTTCACTTGTGTCTCTTCATCCAGAACACAATCAATGTCGAAGTCTCTTATTCTTTCTTCAATGCATTTTTTTTCTTTAAAGATCTCTGGTAGCCTAACACGTCAGTGATCCTTCAAGGTGTCTTTCATCCGCAACAATACCTTCTCTGATTCTTGTTGGGGTTTTACTATTTCTAGATCTACCTTAGGGTTTTCTTCATTTAGATTCATTCTTTCAATCTTAGCAATCATTCTAGGGAAATCCAATACTTCATGGTCCAAATATTTGCAACAAAGACGACTAGGTCTTCCACCAGGGCATTCCTTAGCTAGATGTCCCGGTCTTCTGCAAGTGTAACATAGGGTTAATTCTCTCTTCCTTTTAAATGATCTCGAGCCTCTTCTTTACTACGCACTAGGATCATGGTAGCTAGTCTGCAAAAAAAACTTTCTAGGATCCTGCATCCATTTATTATTCCAAACATTCTTTCTATGCATAGGTATAACATATCTATCACTATTCTTATTAGATCTAGTCATATCAATCTTTCTATCATCTATCAGATCCCTAGTTTTCAAGCTAGGACAGAATCTATCAAACATACCTAGATCCATACTCTAGAAACAAAAAATTTCACTTATTTTACTTTTATAGAGCACAAAGCTTCAAGATCAAAGACCTTTTAACTATTCTTACCTTTATTAGAGCATAGAGTTTACAGATCTTACCTCTTTTCTATAGATCTAGCCTCTCTTCTTCAGAAACTTCCACTTTTACCTTTCTTAGAGAACAAAGCGTTCAGATCTTGCTTCTTTTCTTCAGATCTGTCCTTCCTTTATTTTAGCAAAAAAAAATTCAGATCAAGTGGATTACTGCACACTAGGGCACAGATCCATGCACAGAGCTTCCACAGCTTCTTCTTCCTCAGTTCCCAGCAATCACAGTTTCAGGTCCCGGCAATGGAACCATTTTTTGGCACAGGGGCAAACCCAGGGTTCGATGCTACAAGAGAGCACCAAAAAAACCCTAAATACTGACCCTTTCAGCAACACCTGCGAAGCTGATGAAGTCTCACTCAAGGTAGAGGCAAGGGTGGTTGCAAGACTCAGGTGTCTACAACCTTAGCTGGGACACAGATATGTGACTATATCACTTAAAGAGAACTTATCATCGATCATTCATCAATATTCAGTCCTTATTATACTTCACACATAACACTGAGAATCATAGTAGTCACTTAGATCTAAGGTAACTTAGCACTTAGCAACAATAAACAGGTCATATCCAGTAGTTCAGCACTAAGCATCTTCATACATATCAGATATACTATGCATACACATCTAATAAGAACAAATCATAAATATATCCATCTAAATACATCAAAGCACTTCAGCAAATGCATAGATAAGCACAACAAGTCAAGGCACAAAGCATAACAGACAGATTTACGTGGTTCATCCCCACCCTGGGGCTACGTCCACCAACTCTTCTTCTTTATTATCGTCATCCAATCGGTTACAAGCACAAAGCTGCAGAAACCCTTACTTCGCACAGGATAGAAGATCTGTGTAGCCCGCTAGATCCTTCTTCCTTGCCTTTCAGCACAAATCCTTCTATATCTTCACACAGGGACTTGCACTAAGCTCTGCAAGTCTATACAAAATGCACAAAACTCTCGATCACACAGATCCCTTCTTGGCACTTAGACTATATCACATAGATACAATATAATCCTCTCCTACTTGATGCCTATATGTCTATTTATACATACAAAATGGGCCTAATCATGGGTGAACCCATGGGCTGACATCCCTTTCCCATTACATTGTTCCAAAACCCAAAAAGGGACCCGAAAGTGGGCTGAGATCCCTTGATCTCTGCTTTTTCTAGCGCTCCATCTTCGACAGGTTGTCGAAGTCCCAAAACGATCAAATATGACCAAGTAACTTCAAAACTTGGTCAAGGGCCAACAGAATCTCACCAATTTTGAGGGTTATGTGGACCCAATAAAGGGTCCTCTAGGGTTTTGTAACGGGTTTATGGGATGTCAGCCCATGGGTTTTCCCCATGTTTAGGCCTTATTGTAATATTTTGTAAAGTATAAATAAAAAGAAATTTAGTGTACAAGAGGTAGTTCGAGTTTCTTTGTGTGAAGGAATGCATGTGGTCAAGGATTTGTGCTCAACTATGATTTTGTAGAAGGTGTTAGGGGTTGTGATAGAGATTGTGGCTCTGTTCATTTGACCTATTTTTGGAAGGCAAAGAAGGAGGATCTAGGGCTTAGTGCGCATCTCTCTTGTCTTGTGCAAAGTTCGACTATGTGGCTTAGTGCACAGGAGTTACTGGATATAAGATCTTGGCGAATAGTAAAGAGGAAAAGCGGTTTGTGGATGTAGCCCCACCCTGGGGTGTGTTATCACTGAAATTCCATCCGCAAATGGTTACAGGAATCTGGCATCTCCAAACACCCATTAGTTCATCCATGGCCAAAAAATGCATTTCCAAAGGGCACAAAACTGTACAATTGGTTATAAAATCATCATGTGCTAAGGATACAAAGGAATCACGCGCACGTGCGACAGTCAAAAAACTCTGGAAAAGTGCACATGTGCTCGATTCGCGACTGTGGACACAAAAAGTTGTGCACACCTCAGAACGGTGCATTTATGATTTTGGTCACCCTTCCACCCACTTATGGTTCATATCCCAAGTTGATTTGACACCCAAATCTGAGTTGAATTCGAGTGGAGGGTTGATCAAAGACCTAAGGATTCCCTAAAGAGCCCCTTGTTCACACTAAAGACTGGTTGAATAATGCATCAAAGCTTTGCTATAAAAAGAGGTCATCGGTGCACTACATTTCAAAGGATATCATTTGTATTGTTATGTTTCCTATATTCTCTTGGAGGATCCTCTTTCCTCATCAAGAGCATACAAACACCATTTCATTGAGCTATTCACATCAACTCTTGAGTGAATGAGCTTTGGATTTATTCACCATTTCCTTCTAGTTTGTTATTTGTAAAAAGAGCTCAATCTTTAGGGGTTCAAGAGCCCTCCCTTGGAGGAAGAGGGGATCGATAAGTATCCCTTTCTCTTTGGTGTTTTCCCACTAATACAATCATATCCATTGGTGGCATGAATGTTGTTTATTTTTTATTCTAATATATTTATGCACCTTAGTTTAATTTATTTTATGTTATTAGCTTAGTCTTTTGTTTATTTCTCATGCTTGATGTTTCTAACTCTTGCATTCATTGTTTTCTTGTCCAGCTAACCCAACTAGACTTGTAAGCGTCCTTATTTTGCTCATTTAGGTGACGAAAGGGACGCAACAGATTTCCAACTCCACTGGGGATCGGTATCAATTTCCTCCCCATTTGGGTTGTTTGAGTACTTATTTTTGGTTTATTTAACTTGCAGGAACCATAACCGGCCCATGCCTACCTGCAAAAAGCTAAATTCGGAGCTGAGCTGAGAGAATTTCACCTGAAATTCTCTTCCTGGCCGTGTAACAAAAAGTGCATGGGTTTTTAACTCACGAACGCATCTTCTGATCATGTGCGCCAAACTCACTGTGTTGCTTAGCACATCTGCATCAAAAATTCATTTTTTATTTGCGCATTGGCACCAAATGCACCTCTGTCTACTCTGTGACCCACGCATCTGTCCAGAAAATCATACATTGTAAGGGTATTTGTGATCTATTGAAGGCTCATAGCCTTCTTAAGTTTGATTCTATGGAGATTGTAATATGCACCACACTTAGATTCTCTCTCCACATGAAGAGTTAGTCAAAAAATAGGCACTTAAGGGGGTTAAAATCCATATCCTCTTTTTTCTTTCATTTTTCCACATGGATGGCTTGCTTTGATTAAAGATAAGTTGGAATCATTCTATATCACAAATATAACCACTTGCATTGGGACCAGAAATTGAACATCAATCTTTGAGTATGCTCTTCTCTCACGCCATAGAGCAATCTTGAGAATCAGAAAAATGATTGAGGGGAAATTTCATCTCCCTTAAAAGACAAAATCTTTAGGAGAGGACAATAGCTCCCTCGGGGCTCCTCTTAGTTTATTTTTCAAAACACATCTTAAATTTGTAAGGGCCCATACATGCCCACATGCTACAAAGATAAGATAGTTTTGAATCTACTTTCTTAGATTACATCACTAGGGGGGTTTAAAAGTTTTGTAACGGGTCCATACATGCCCACATCTCCACAATCTAGGATAGTATTTTTAAGATTTCTTATATTAAATCACACTAGGGAGTTAAAGGATTGGTAAGGACCCACATGTCCACATGCTAGTTATCTAGGGACTTTAAAATTCTGCAAGGTTGTACCAATGGCATCTAGTAAATCAAGACTTGTAAGGACCACATGAAGTCCACATGCTGCAAGGTGACACCTAACTTATTAAAAATTTGGCACACTTTCACTTGTTCACACACACAGTCACTACTCACTCACATAGTTTCATCTAGAATCGTGGAGGTTGAAGTAAGTCTCCTCCAAAGGGATTCTAAAATGCCCCAGCCTTTTCTTGACGAAACTATCCACTCCCACTTAATTTGAACGAGATTGGTTCACACCCCCAATCTCTCAAACAACCACATCTAAAAAAATTCTAAAAACTCACTAAGTTTTCCTCCATAGGAAGTGCCAAGAGAATTTTTTTAGTCTAGGTAGGATCTCGAGGATAGGCATCCAAATAACTCCTTATTATCTGGTTATCACATCTTCAAATAGTATAAGTTGTCAAATAGGGAATTTTTCAATCCTCCAAGTCAAGTGTTCCTACACCATAAGGCAAGGAGATAACTGTGAAGGGTGGACAGCTGATATCTGGTTGTTCTGTGCGTCCCCCCTTGAGGCACCCACCTCTTGGACAGGATCCATCCTGTGACCCATTTCTGAGGCCGAAAATCTAAATGTCGCACTTTGACTGAGGTACCTAGTGACCAAATTTTAGGACATCTACCCAGGTGGAAATTGTGGTCTGCAATTTCACCTTGATCGGATTTTGTGTGGCTATTTGGAAATATCGCCAACTCTTTCAGGATATGCCCCTCTACCCCTCATTATAACTGATTATTTCATCCTTCACTATTTCCTGTTCTGGTGGCTTCAGACCCCACTATTGAGTTCTATTGGAAGGTCCAGTGCTATTTGAGAGGAAGGAAATTACGTATTTTTAGGACACGGGCATTTTTTTCCTTTGTTCTCCCACGCGGACAAAAACCACCTACCCACATGTATGTTTCTTTGTCAAATTAATTTATGTATGATGCTCTTGTGATTACATACGATCGTGAGATATATTGTGAAGGTCCAAAAATTATAAACAAAGACTCTTGTTCATTTATTTCTCTCATCACCATTTTCACACATTCACTTTGCTAGTTGGACATCATAGGGGACCCACAGAATCCCCATGGTTCCATACGCTTGCTAAATCTCCCTCCTGTTCTCGAGGGAGTTCCTAGTCTTTCCAACTCATTGCCCCACCCTCTCACACCCCTGTGAGTGCTATTGTCTTGGGATCAGCTTTGCTTGGTTCCACTTTACTTGGGTCCACTTCCCAAGGCCAACCATCCACTAGCTCTCCTTTATAAGGAAGCAGGGGGCAAACTTATTCCCAAGGGGGAAGTACAACCCCACCCCACCACCCTCAAGGGTTAGGTACACAGACCACTCACGCAATGGCTGGAACTAATCCTTCACCGCCACTTCAGATTCCATACTTGGCTTCCCTCAACATACTGAATCTGAGAAAGCTCATGAATGATCTTATATTGCATGACCCCACATGGTCTTCAATGCCCACCAAACTACCTTCAGACATCCCCAAGTTTGAAGGAAAGGTGGGAGACGACCATGCCAACCATGTCATGAACTTCCACTTATGGTGCTCTTCAAACAGCATCATGGACAACTTCATCAGATTAAGGTTATTCCAATGCATTAAGGTTATTCCAATGCACACTCATTGGCCCATCAGCCAAGTGGTATGTAGACGAAAAATCAGGGTCCCATGTGACTTTTGAATCTTTGGCCAAAGCATTCTTTACCTTATTTCAACTACCAATCCGCCATGACAATGGTAATGAACTACTCTCCGATTTTAAACAATCCTCAACCACTCATATCATCGACCACATTAACGAATGGTGTTGGTGACGTAGTTTATGAAAAGTAGAAACCACCAAGCAACAATGCCTTGATTGGTTTCTCAGATCACTTGTCTCCCTCCTTGCAAAAGATGTGGCTTCCACCTTCCCCTAATATGAAGAAGAAGCCATCAACAAGGCTCAATAGTATGACCTCATCTATGCATAGTTAGGATACTTATATACGGCACTACCTAATGCCCCGAGACTTGTACCATTCGGCCAGGACAAACCTGGGATGTCTCACTCAACAGATGGATTGATTAGTACCACAACACACCACAATTTGTACATCCAACCACCACCTATGTATGGTACACCCTAATATCCACCGATATATGGAGGACCCCCTTGTTATTCTCCTCCCCATTACCAACAGTCATATCATATTGTTCCCCCTCAATCATTGGGGGCACCCCCACCGGTACCCATGCCATATTCGGTCTCTCAATCCATTACAGGTCCACCCCCAACCCCTGGATATAACCCTAGCAATATTGGAAGTACCTCTATTTCCTATATGCCATATGGATCCTATCCACAGAACAATCCATATTTCCCATTTCCTGGTCCTCCTTAGCCGGTAAATCCTCCACCGGGACAACCAAATGTCGGTGTCAAATTTGTTCATCCCTTTCCCATTCAACAGGTTCATACAATTTAACAGTTGAATACACACAATCTGACTCATAATTAGAAAGGAAAAAACTGAAACAATGACAACATAGGACCAGGAGGGAATGTCCCCCACAACCATCCCACTGGGGGAAACCAATACCACAACCCCCAAGGGGGCACCAATAACAATCAACCATGACAAGGGAAGAACAAAAATCTTCAGGCTAACTTCCCTTGCACTATATGTGGTGAGTATGGAAATTATACTCATCATTTCCCCCAAATTTTTGATCTCCAACGGATGAGGTCATCCATGAACTCACAGGGCCCTCCGGCACCACCCGCCCCTCAACAGGCCCCACAACAGTATTTGCAACCACCACCTCCAGTTGTTTTGAAAAACCCCATTCCATACCAAGGTGTGATGAACACCCAACAAGTAATCAACCCTGCCCCACCACAAATGGGGAAATATCCAAACCCAGGTTCCACTCAACCTGGGAATTCGGTTGATCGCAGTGTCCTCCTCACTAGTGAATAAATTCTTCTACAAACCCACAATTTTCAATATGGTATGCCTCCCGAATCTACCCCAACCACCTCAGAAACACTTCCAGCTACTGCAGGAAAACCATTGATGATTCCACGTCCTAACACGGAACCCATTCCCCGCATACCACGTATTCCTTTACGGTGGAATGTGCATAACCCTCATGTTAGGGATGCTCATAATTATAGTTTGGTTGATGACTTAGCCCAGTCTCCCATAGCCATGTATGTGTTGGAGGTACTCCAAACCTATCTGTCACAGCAAAAATCCTTGTTTTCTTCCTTGGGAGTAGTCGACACAACTGAAATGTAGCTGATCACATTTGATTTAGATAGTGGAGAACCATGTATTCCTGCCCAAGTAGCCTTCCAGATACCAGTTAAGATCTATAACACCATCGTTTATCGGTGTATCATCGATGAAGGTGCATCCACATGCATCATGTCTACACACATATGGCAGAAAATTGGCTCCCCTGAGCTAGTACCCTCTACCATCACCCTTCGAGCTTACAACGGTCGACCAACATCTTCCGCAGGTATTTGTCAAAATGTCCCCATAAAACTTGGGGGAAAAACCATCCTCATTGACATTGAAGTTATAGATGCCCATCTTGATTACAGTATCTTGTTCGGACGCAACTACATGTACGCTATGAAGGCAGTCGCCTCTTCTGTGTTTCGTACAATGATGTTCCCCATAATGGGAATATCATCACCATCAACCAGCTTACACATTATAAGCCTAACCATTCCGCCAACATCGCTAACATCCTCCCCCTTTTCCATGCTAGCTTGGATGATTTTCCAGTTTTCAAAATTAGCTCTGGATTATTCCAAGACCCATCCATGTTGGGCACTTATCAGGGGGCACCACCGTTCCTAAAACCATCTTTTTCAGCACAAGTGTGTGTAGTTTCCTCTAAAGGAACAGACATCGAAGACAACACTCCTATCACTGAGTCCCCTCCCCATATCCAAGTTCCACCAGTTGAATAAATACTACCTCAGGAGTTCCCTTAGAGAACCACCACACCACTTATCACGGATCTTCCCCCCCTCCAGGGGAAAATCCCGGTTTGAGAGACATCCCCTCGGGCCATTACCCAAATTCCCTTTTTTTACCCCCCACATGGAGTTGAAGCATTCCAGGTAGTTGCAACGCTTACCCTTCTGAACATGGTACTCACCATCCCTGTATGGTATCTACATCCACCCAAGGTGGTTTCTCAACCATCCCTCCCTCCTCAGTTAAAGGGAATCTCGATGTAGATCCCAGTACTAAATACGACCACGCCACACTCACCCCCAATATCCATCACCGTTGCTACGGCTAGGGGTAGACATAAGAATAAATATCCCATCGCTCCACTACCTCCCTGAGTTCAACTACATTGTGCCTTATGTGAAAGAAAAGGACACCCCACTCACAAATTCCCTTCTCTTCCCGAGCTATGCAGTTTTATCCAGCTTCCTCCAGCACCCCTTTTGCTTGCCACTCCACCAAGTGCATCCCACGCTACTATGGAGTCATCAACCACACACAAGCAAAATATATGAACCAATTTCACTTGTGCCATATGTGCAGAATATGGGCATTACACTCATAATTTCCCATGTATCCCATACGTCCGCCACACATTAGTTGTGGAACGCCACACATATCTTCCTGAGCTTCCTCCAGCACTCCATACCAATGCTCTCATGAATGTAATTCATTATATTTCTTCATCATTCCTTGAGAAAAGGGGAGGTCCATGTCCTCCCACCAAACTATCGCCCGATCGCCCATAGTGTCGGTGCCCCTGGGATGGCATTATGGGCCCACCGTCCATATCTAAGCCTTTTTCCCCACTTTCATTTTTTGGTACAGGAGCCCATAACCTCCATTCTACAAACCATTTTTGACCACTTACACAGTCATTTTCCCTGGGTTATCATTCGCACTTTTCCCCGGTGGATCATATTTCCATGACACACTCAGGTACGCCTGCTCATGTTCAAAATTATCAAATAACTATTATATGTTATTTATTTTTAGATATTATTCATGTCGGGTACTTTTTTTTCATGTGTGTAGGTACTTGGTCATCACACACCAGTGCATCCCCTTCAGGTATATGATTGACATTGGCATGTAATCATTCCCTTTGAATCTCAATTGCATCTCCAGTCACACCCTCTGACATTCTCCTTTAGGGTCCCTATATCCATCTCAGCAGTACTATCACCTCCATTGCATTTTGGTACTTTCACCTGGTAGCACTCTCCCCCACATGATTTGTCCCATTCATAGTCCCCCTTGGCACTTTGACACTCATGTTGTTTTCACCCCCTAGGAATGGGAGTACCGATAGTCTTACGCATTTCTGAGAATTAGCCACATACTCCTTCTCCTCATTCTGCTAACTTTCCCAATGGACTCCTAGGATATATCATCACGATTCAAGTTTGACTGTGCATCTGTAGTATCATTAACCCTCCATTTCATCCACAAATCAGTTCGCCCATCTGGATATTGTCCTCCATCCATTTACCTCATACAAAAACCCACCCATGGGGCCGCCACCCTCCACCTGTTCTCCATGCAACTTGCACCCTCACAGGCCAAGCCATATTGCATTGGGGCACCCGTTTCTGTATATATACACTCATCCCAAATTATTCTTTATTCATTTGGTAATTGTAAAAAGTCTTTGTTTCTAGAATTTACATAACTTTTATTGTCGCCTTTAGCGACCTTCTTTCTCGGCTAAGCAACCATTGTCGCCCTTGGTTGGGTCATTCATTACCTTCTACTCTTGTTGACATCTTCCATAAACCCTGATTATCCCACAGTTCATACACCTCTGATCTCTAAGTTTGTCAACTTTGTCACACCTCTGGCACAATTTAAACCCATGTCTAGTAGTCCCCCTGACGCTAGATCTAGTTTCATGGTTGTTGCCACTCATACCTTACACATATCTCCAAAAAAGGGTAGTCTTGAGTCTCAACACATCTCAACTTCATCCATGTTCCTCATCAGTTCCTGATCTCACCCCATGGATTTCCGGAAGCCCTTTTCTTCTCGGAGTCGTGTCTCCTTTTTTTTCGACATCAAAACAGTTACCAGAAGGGCGACAGTATCTTGACTCTCATTACCTCCACAATGAGGAGTCTCGGATGACATGTTGGCCCTTGGATATGGAAGTATGCGAATATCAAGGAAGAAAAGGGATAATGTGAACTGCATGGAATACATAGTGACTATTATTGGGTCGAAGTGAACAAAAGAGCAGAAAAGATGGAGTGAAGCCCGAGAAAGAAATTCGTTGGATGAGGAGATCAGGGATGACAGATAAGAAAGGAAGAAGGATAGTGGACAACGCAGAAAGAGAAAAAAGACACCATTGGATGCTTTGGCACACTGCACGAGAAGAAAGGAAAGACAGGCTGGAAAAGCCCTGAAAATATGGATCAAGTTGACCTAGGGTTTTAGACACATAGGTTTTTGGTATCTAGGGTTTTGGACACCTAGGTTTCGGCCTACAGCTGTCGGTGAGCTATTGTAATGTATAAATAAAGGTATAAAGGACCTGGGTCGGGTTGATTACTTGGGTTGGTATGATATTTCTATTGATCTAGTTGTATTGTTGATATGAGTGAGTATTGTATTGAGAGAGAGAAGTGTTGAGAGTGAGAGCCTTCTGGTATTGTAAGATCTCCAGCTGAGTGCGAAGATCAACCCTGTAGCTGGGTGCGCAGGAAGGGAAGAGAAAGAAAGGAGAAGAATAATATATGCTAGCTAAGAGCGCAGATAAGAACTATATGCTTTACCTCAATATATTATAGCACATTTATGTGGACATAGCCCCAGAGAGAGGGTGAACCACATATATTTTGTGTTGTGTGTGATTGGTATTTGGTATCTGTCATTGATATACTATGATTGCAGTACTATTTTAGATATGATAAGTAGATGTGCAGAATAGATCTAAGTTGATGAGTGATATATGAATGTTGTGTTGTTATTGTGTTAGATCCATTTGATATTCCCTTTGGTTGTAGACATCTATGTCCTGCAACTCCCTCATAATTGCTTCGCAGGTGTTTCCGAAAGGGCCAGTAGTTAGGGCTTGTTGGTGCACTCTTGGATTTGAACCCTAGGTCTTCCCCTGTGCTAACAAATGGTTCTATTCCAGGGACAGGAATATTTTTAAGGGAATGTCATGGTGGTTTCCATCGAAGATAGAGATTCAAAAGTGGATAGAATATAAAGAAAAGGACATCATTGAAGCCTAGAACAAGAACCCTAATCTTAGTACAAAGGATTGGTTAGAGAAATATATCTTTACCGATATTCACGATATTTTCTTTGGAGGAATGCTATAACCCTAATTTGCACCATACATGCTTACCTGGCATCAGTCCATCTCAGATCCCTTATTTGCCAAAGCACTGTTGAACAACTCTTTAAAAAACCTCTTTTATAAGGGCCCACGCGCCCTACTCCATTATTGCACACGTGTAAACGCTAGCTGACCTAAAACAGCCCGCGTGTACCTACAAAAGCATGAAAAAAGGAAATTTTCCAACGGAACACACAGCTTTGGGTGAGTTAACTGAAACTCCTGGCCATGCATGGCCGAGGGTTCGTCCAAATACCTAGCTTCTTCTAGCCTATAAAAGAAGGGTTAGGGGTCCCATTTGGAGAAGGAGAATAAGAGTAAAGAAACTCTACCCAATTGCACATTCCCATTGTCCCAACCCTTTAGACATCCTTGTGCAAAGAGAGATACAAAGCAAAGAGGTTGGAGGACATTTGAAGAGCAGCCCAGGATCAGGTTCATGGAGCAGTGGTCAGTCTCGACATTGTAAGTTGATTCATTAAAGTTAATAATAAATAAATACTTTTCCCATCCCACTATATGAGTTCTTCATAGTTTAGTGAGTATATGTTTGAATCTCTAACCCATTAATTTGTAGAACAAATGCATGTAGATTTTTTTGCTTGTTTTGTACGCAGTTCAGTCTTGGGAGGATAGCTACTAGCAAGCGATCAAGCATGAAGAAGGATCGACATCGAACATCTGGAACAAGGTATGTTCGTTTAACCATGTATTTGCTTAAAATAAATGCGGATTAGGTCTAGGACAACGGTAGAAAGTAGGATTATTCTGGTCTTATCTGCATGCATAATATAACCCTAAGTGTTAGTACGTAGGGGGATTTCCCACCACAACAGAATTGGCAACCATACTGGGGAAGTCTCTAGGGTTCCTGGGAATATTTTTGGGTATTTTTAAAAGACTGGTTTTCTTTCCTGTTTTTTGAAGTTTCTGCAAAGTTTGAGCTAACAAAGATTTTGGTCTTCCATACCAGTTATCTATGTTTCTTTGCTTGACTGTGTTTTTTTTCGATACCCACAGAGGTACACGTGGTCTGCATAAGGTATGCATGTGTGTACTCGCACCCCACTTTCTTATAGCCCACGTGTAAATGCTAGCTGAAGAAGTAACAATAGCTTGTATGATTCTAGAAAAATTTTGAGGCAGTCATCCTCTTCCCTGTCAGAATCAGTAATTCTCAGGGGTTTTATGGAACTCTTTCTAGTCTTGGTTGTTTGCAGTCTATAGCTTAGGGTTCATCTTAGATTAGTTTGTTTTACGAATTTTTTCCTTACATTGTTTTCTTTTTTCTGTTAAAGAAAGTGTCTAAGCCTTCAAGAGATCCTGGTTCTCAATATCAGTGGTCTCTTCTTGGTTTGGATTGTCTATTTTTATTTGTTTTAGAGTTTTAGAGATACATGTGGCCTGTATAAGGCTAGCACGCATGTACACACCCTCTGGCTCTACACAACTCGCGTGCACACGCTTGTTGTTGAATTGTCAGTAGTGTGCTTGTGAAGGATAGTTTTTGTTGAGGGTGAGGCAGTCATCCTTTCCCTTGAAAAGAGTTATACCTCTCAGGTTTTTGAATCTCTATCCTAGCAGTCAGTAGCTTAGGTTTGATCTCATCCATAGCTTTCTTTTTTCATTTAAAAGTTTTCATCGAAATTTTCTTTACGGTTTTTAGACAAGTGTGAGAGTCTGTTTTTAAGTTGCCAGTGTGTGATTTCTTGAAGTGATTATTTGCAATCTTTGATTAGGCTAGAAGTTTTTCTTGGTTTTTTTGACTTGTTGATATTTTTCCTTTTTGCTTTGTGAGCATTCAAATAAAAAAAAATCTTTCATTTCTTTGTTTGGTTGAAAAGTGTTGTTTTGCATTAGTAACCAGGGAAAAGTCTTTGCTTTCATAAGTTCTTGATAGTTTACTTAGATCGTAAGTAGCTCGTAGTCGAGTGAAATTATGCTTTGAGTTTGTTGTTCAAAAGATCTTAGAAAAAAAAAAATGAAAATTGAAAAGTTGTTGAAAATTTGCGTTAAGTGAAGGTTTTTGTTTCCAACTTTCTGTTTATTTTTACTTTCATCTTTCAAACATCACTAGTTTCACTTTCATACCCTTTGACATAAGATAGGCCATAAAATTAATGCTAAATATAAAATTCATTAGACTTTTATGTTTTTAGGGTTAACCAACTAGTCCAGGATTAGAGCCTTAGATTAGGTTGGAGAGGAAACTCTTCAAGGCCATTAAAATCAAACATTGGAGTCTGAGTTAGGGGGTGTCCAAGTCATGTATCGTGAAAGTTATCCGAGACCCCCCTCTAACACAGGGGATAAACACGAGGTCACATGCAGAAAGGTAGCGGAGATAACCCCTCCAAAGTTGGACCAATCGTAGTGGAGAACACATATAGAGGGCTTGTCTTGGGATTCTGTCTATTGCATCTGCCACGGAGCTTCATGGGTCTCAAATCCGTTTGAGGTCCTTAGTTGTCTTTCGGACCACTTTCTCTCGATACCCTTTATAGGTTTCGGGCTCGATACCTTGCTCATTGTGGTCTACCCGACTTTTGACTATACCCGCCTGGTGATTGTTCGCGCATTGGCAACCTAGTTCCCTATATTTTTTAGGGACATACACAGGTGACTGCGGGGGTATACCGCAGTACCTAGGATAGACATTAGGCCACACTTTGCAGAGTATACTTGGAGGGTGATTTCATGTTCGAGTTGCACTTTCACCGGTAATTTGTTCTAGTGTTGTTTGTTGTAACTTTTCTTCCAATTAATTTAGTGTTTGCCTATCTTATCTTATAGGGACTTTTTTTTAGTGTGTGTTGTTTTTGAATGACTAGAACACCCTAGAGTGTCTTTGATATTCTCACACAGTGGAGGATCACAAGATCCGCCAGTCACAAAGGATTCTTGGCCTGCCGTTGGTTACACTGGAGCCACCCCCGCCACTTCTAAGGTGAAAGCTAGACCAACAAGGGTCTTTTGAAGTGGCCAAGTCACAAGAAATTGTGTCCGACCAACATCTAGAGGAATCGACCATTTTAGACCTTGGAGCGAAATCTTTTGGTCTCGTTGAAACCTCCACCACTGATCTTTAGGCACCCACCATCATACCGGTTCATCCTTACGAGTTCCAGACAGTGTCGCACGTAGCAATGGAAACAAATGTTTTTACTCCTTCTAGGAATTCTTCAATTCCCACTACGGTTGTCACCACAGGAGAGTTTCCACCTCCTAACCCACCATCACCGGTTCAAGCCACCATGGTCTCGACTGCCTCTACATCGCACAATGGTCTGATCCCATCTTTGGTGGTGGCCACAACCCCTTTCACACCAAGTGCGACAGGCCCTCCGTTCTCATACGGGATGCCTAGTTCAGGTACAAGTCCTGTACTTTCCTACTCCACTTCACAAACTTCAGGTCTGGGGGTAGGGAGCTCTAACGCTCCTCTGCAAGGACACATGGGGGGCACTCCTTCTCCTTTTAATGCTTTCCCTTATGGGGGAGGTCATATACCTCCTTCGTCCCCTTCGCCCGATGGCACGCATCAGGAATCCGCCGGACCACCTGCACACCATAGTTTACTTGGAGCGGGGAGTCAAGGAACACCTTTGCATAATATGCTGGTAGGTTCGACACCATTTTCTTTGTTCTATGGGTTTGGTAACAACGCCTTCTCGTCATTTTATTTTCCGACTGGGGGCAATCCCAGTCTCGGACAATCTATTCCTATGCAGGGTATTATTCCTGCACAGGGAGCACACCCAGGAACTTCTTCTGCATCAGGGCCTTGTAATTCTTGGTAGGGATCCATTCCCTCATCAGGACTGTCGATCTAGGGTAATTATTTTCACAATCAATGGAACCCCAGACAAAGTGCTATGCCTATCCCCACAGGACCGACATGGGGCAACCCTTCCCAAAGTCCTTCAAATGCAATGCATGCCCAACCATCTATGTCCTATTTTGGAAATCAGATGATGATGTCTCCTCACATGAAAAATCCATACGCTGGCCATGGCCATGGATTTTACAAGAACCCAAGCTAGCAGCCGAACTTTTCCTAGCAACCTGGTGCCAATCAAACTCTAGGTCCCATTTTCCCCGGTTATCACCAACAACCCAAACTTCCTTTCCTTGCAACCTTGCATTTGCCAAACTTGACACAGTTATTGAATGATCCTATCTGTCACGATCTGCATTGGCCTCCTATGCCGATGAAGTTTCCTTCGGACATCCCAAAGTTTGAATCCAAGCCTAACGAAGATCCAGGAGATCATGTGACTACCTTCCATCTTTGGTGCTTATCTAACTCGTTGAAAGATGACTCCGTATAGTTGTGATTGTTTCAATGCACTCTCATTGGGAATGCTACGAAATGGTACATTGAGCTCAATCGCTCAAGATACTCTTCCTTCGGTGAACTGGAAATGGCTTTTCTAAACCATTTTCAGTTACTTGTGAGATACGACGCTGGCACCAAATTGCAGGCCAATTTCTCACAAACAAAAGAGGACCATATCACTGATCACATCTGAGGATGGAGATGTTGAAAGAGTTTAATTAAGGTACCAGTCCCACCAGCATTCCTGCTCGAGTGGTTCCTTAAGTCTTTGGTTCCACAGTTATCCAAAGACATCATGACATCGGGAGTATTTTTCGAAGAAGACGCCATCATGAGAGCTCAACAACTTGAGCTAATCTATTCTTAGTCTGGTTTATTATATGAGATCTTTCTAGATGCGCCACGCTCAATACTTGATCAAACCAAATAGAGAGTTGGACCACATGTTGATGGTATTGTTGGTTCAGCACAAACAAATCCCGCTGAGCAATTGACGAAGCAGTTGTAGCAGTTGTCTATACAACACACAGTGGCCAGCCAAACTACTGCTTTGGTTGCTCCCCCTACCAAAACGTCAGATGTACACATAGTGTAATCGGCTAATCCAAAGGCCACCCAGCAGCCTGAAGGAAAGAAAAAACAATGAAAGAAGGGTAAGGGGGGATAAAAAACCTACCGATAATGCTGGCGGGGACAAAACTGAGAAACGTAAGGTGAGGTATCCATGCAACTTGTGCACGGAAGACCACCCGACCCATCTATGTCCTTGGCTTGCAGAAGCCCAAAATTTTTTGATGCAGCAATAGCATGTTGTGTTAACCAATCCATTTCAACATGGGAAAAATCTAACCCAAGCCTCTGCAAGCATGGAAGGGGGCAGCCAAGGACCCTCTCCGTCTTCGAACAACCCCACATCCACGAATGTATATATGGTGAAGGGTGATGATTTTATATTGACTAGAGCGCATGACTATAGTAAACCAAGCACTTCTGAGAAGGGCAAAGAATTCAAACTCTCGTCTCTTCCTCTACAGATTGAGAAGACATTGGGCAAAATAATGACACGCATCCCTAAAGGTGCATTCAAAAAATATTCTCATAACCCAAATGCAAGGGCCGCCCAAAACTATTATGTGGTGGAAGATTTATCACAAACCCCTTCTGTGATGTCCACTTTGGAGGTCCTCCAAAGTTGCCCTTCCCAGAGGAAAGCCTTGTTAACCGCCTTAGGATCTACCGAGACTTGTAATCCGGATACAATCATGCTGGATACAACCAATCTAAAACCTCATCTACCTTACCACATAGCATTTCAGATAGTAGTGGCTTATCCCACGAAAACGTTTACTTGGAATATCTTCTGCACAGTGGTTGATGAGGATGCCTCGACATGCGTTATGTCATTGGCATGTTGGAAGGCCATTGGCTAGCCCATTTTGTCTCTGTTTCCTACTCTTCTCATTGCTTTCGACGGTCGTTCGTTCCAACAACCTGGTATCATTCCCTCTTTTCCCATGCAATTGGGAGAGAAGATCGTGTGCGTTGAGGTAGAGGTAGTCGACGTGCCCCTCGACTATAACATCTTGTTCGGGAGGAGTTGGACTTATGCCATGCAAGTTGTGGTTGCTACATTTTTCTGGGTCTTGTTGTTTCCACACGAGGGTCGGATTGTGACCATCGATCAATTGTCTTTCTCCAGACCTGACCCTTCATTGGGGACATCCACGGTCCTGATGATTGATAATCCTCAACCAAGCGTGGTCAACGTAGGGGTTGGTTTGTGCCCATCTTTTATGGGTACCTTCGATTACTCGCCCCCTCAAGGCGATGTCTAGTTCATATCCGACCACCATAAGGTTGATATTTTCCAAGTTTCGTCATTTCGCACGACTTACTTCACTGATCCGTGGATACTTCCTTCCCCATCAGCCACGGTGGAGGAAACAGGGCATATGGGCATGTCCATGCCCTTGTCCGTAGCTAAAGTAGCGTACTCTTTAGTCCAACAAGCTTCAGCCAACCCAGATCCAACTCCTGCACAAGAGTTCGATCCACTTCTAGAGCCTATTTAGGCTCAAGGTTCTCTCGCTAACACCGATTCGTTAGACTTAGTCTTGCCCTCTGACGAAGCAGTAATTGAAGCAATGACTAGTCTGGACAAACCTTGGGATGATCTTCATCACAGATCATACTTCCTCCCAAAGTTAAGCAGAATTGAAGCAGGGGAATTCACTTTGACTATGACTAGAGATAGGTCTTGTCTTATAAATCCTTTGGTTACTCGTGTTGTTTATGTCGAGGGTAATATGGCAAGTATCACTGAAATGGTACCTATAAATATCTCTAGAACCCCTGGCATCATAGACAATGTTTTCGTCGGAGCATACTGCTCCCCCGAGGAGATACCCAGCATCGACCCACAAAGTGTCGATCATGAGCTAACTTTATTTATTTTCAAGCTCGCTTTGAGATCTGAAAGCAACATCCAGTGAGACTGCATTTATGCTTTTCGATCTCGTTCGGATTAACTGAGAAAAGTAACCTCAACGGGTCTTCTTTTAAGCCCTTTTCAGACCCTCTAAACATGAAAATATTGTCGAGCGATCTTGTGGCCTTTCACGCTCATTAAACTGAAATTTGAAGTCACGTCTGTCTGGCAGTAGTTTACCCCTTTTTCGGTCCGAACAGTCAACTGTATGAACAAAGGTATACTCTATGGAACTTCAGTTCTCTAGAAGAGTACTCTCAAGTATCATTTTACCCCTTTTTCGGGCCTGAGAGACTAAATTTACGAAAAAGGAACCCCCACGGAGTCCATAGTTAAGCTCTTTTCAGACTCCCTAAAATTCAAAAGATCGTCGAGTGACCTTATTCTCTCACACTCATTAAACTGGTGCAGAAGAACATTCCTGACGGAGTCCATAGTTAATCTTTTTTCAGACTCCTTAAAAATGAAAAAATGGCCGAGTGATCTTGTCTTTCTCACACTCGTTAAAATGGTTTTGAATAGACGTCTTGTCAGTGCTAGTTTACCCCTTTTTTTAACCGACTAGACTACCTTCGAAAAAGGTACCCCAAGGGAGTCTCCTTTTACATTTTTTCAGACTCTCTAAATATGAAAAACCCCCGAGCTTACCTTCTCTGGGCTCGTTAAACTTACATCGAAGGATGTTACCATTGTGTGTTTTGTTAATCGCATTTTCATACCCGCGTCTTTGGCCTAATGTCGTCTCCATGTTGCTCTCAAACTGAACCATCTAAAGCATGCCTTATACGCAAGCCCTGTAGCATTTTTCCTCTGCGTCTTGACACCTTTGGCCCCTGGAGGATTTTTCCCGAGTGTTTTTTTTCCTGCATATGTCACTTTGCCTTGAACATCCCTGTGTTCCGTGCGCTTGGAACTAGTATGTTTGTGACACTCGATTCTCCTTTGTAATGTAACATTCTTTAATTCTTTTTCCACAATTATTGAAAAAGACAAAAAAATCAAATACACCCCAAAAAGGGGAAGGGAAAAGTATTTTCTTTATTGGCAGCATAATGAGTCGCCCTTGGATAAAGCACATATGTTTGTTTGTTCATCAAACCCTAGGATTTAATATAACATTAGGAAGCTTTTCTCGCTACATAGAGCTGTGGCCTCCTCCATTTGGTTATTCTTCCAAACATATGGAGAGTTTGCGTTGCCTCCTGCCTCGTAAACTTATGTTAATGCCATGCTGCCTGAGTCTCATCATTTGTCATGTTGTTGTCCAAGGGAAGTTTGTCACCAAGCCTGAGTCGGCCCCTCTGCAGTTTGTCTCTTTCCTTCATACCCGACCATCCTGAATGTCCAATCAAGTCCTTGTTTGAAATCTATGAAGCCTTTAGTCTAATCATCAAGATTATCTAGTCCATGACCGACGAGCCGTCGAAGACCTCTGGGCAGTGTAGTCGTACACTCATATTACACTCCTACCTTTGAGTTTTGAAGATTTTGAAGTTGTTGCTCAAGCTCTGAAGACGTCATCTCCATCCATCAGGCCGTATCAGCTTCTAGAAGATGGATACTCTATATGTATATCTTTTTGATTTCAAGATGTAGCTCTGTGTATTTTTCGCGGCTACACTTTATATAGTTATTTGACATGGATCTACAGTGTATTTGATTGGTAGCCATGATTCTATTTTATCCCAAGCATGGGTATGCCCGCCTCGGTGAGACATTTTTTATTTTGTAGACGGCGCCTCCCAGTTCCTGGTCCTTGGGCTCACTTGTTTGGCACATCAGTAAAGATTGGTAATGTATTTCGGCCATCAGATTCTCTTTTAACCTCACACATTAGGGGGCATCTGTTATAACCCTAATTTGCACCATACATGCTTACATGGCATCAAGCCATCTCATATCCCTTCTTTGCCAAAGCACTGAACAACTCTTTAAAAAACCTCTTTTATAAGGGCCCACACACCCTACTCCATTAATGCACACGTGTACACGCTAGCTGACCTAAAACAACCCGCGTGTACCTACAAAAGCATGAAAAAAGGAAAGTTTCTGACGGAACACACAGCTTTGGGTGAGTTAACTAAAACTCTCGGCCATGCATGGCCGAGGGTTCGTCCAAATACCTAGCTTCTTCTAGCCTATAAAAAGAAGGGTTAGGGGTCCCATTTGGAGAAGGAGAATAAGAGTAAAGAAACTCTACCCAATTGCACATTCCCATTGTCCCAACCCTTTAGCCATCCTTGTGCAAAGAGAGATACAAAGCAAAGAGGTTAGAGGACATTTGAAGAGGAGCCCAGGATCAGGTTCGCGGAGTAGTGGCTGGTCTCGACATTGTAAGTTGATTCATTAAAGTTAATAATAAAGAAATGCTTTTCCTGTCCCACTATATGAGTGCTTCATAGTTTAGTGAGTATATGTTTGAATCTCTAACCCATTAATCTATAGAAAAAATGCATGTAGAGTTTGTTGCTTGTTTTGTACGCAGTTCAGTCTTGGGAGGATAGCTTCTAGCAAGTGATCAAGCATGAAGAAGAATCGACATCGAACGTCCGGAATAAGGTATGTTCATTTAACCATGTATTTGCTTAAAAGAAATGGGGATTAGGTCTGGGTCGACTGTAGAAAGTAGGATTATTTCAGTCTTATCTGCATGCATAATATAACCCTAAGTGCTAGGACATAGGGGGATTTCCCACCACAACAAGGAATACATCAAGAGCTATATGAGTGGCTAGCTAGATTAGCAGATACCTAGTTCAAGATTCGATCTAGACTTCCTGTGGCTTGGGCATCGGAGTTGATAAAGAAGGTCAAGAGAGTTGATAACACCATATCATGGGCAGTAGATCACTAGTTTGATAGTTCCATTGGAGGGTACATCACAAATTTTGTTGTTGATAGAGTAGAATCATATAGCCAAGCCAAGATGTATTTTTTCAAGGGACCTTGAGGGAAATTTTTGCATTTTTTGAAGATGATAATCAAGATGCTATTGCATGAGAAGAACATCTTGAAGATACAATAGATTGGTAGGATCAAGGAAGGCTAATGTTCAAGAATTCAGACAGCGAAAGTGACACAGAAGATGGACATATGCGTAGTGGGAGAGTATTCAGAGAAGTTCATCTTGCAAACCTGTTTAAGAATAACTATGAGGAGGAAGGTTTCTACAGTGGAGAAGAAGCAGAACTGACAAATGAAGAACATTCAGAACCCGCTAGGGTAGAGGAAGGAAAAGCTGGAAAGCTTCACTGAAGAGAACCTCAAACCTCAAAAACTGCGTAGACCATCGAAGTAAGTACTAGTATCCTTCCTGTTGATTCAGTATTAAGCAACCAGAGTAATCCCAATCACCAGAGCATCCAGAGCACTGTCAATAGTAGTCCACCACATATTCAGTCACAACCCTAGGAAGATATATGGAAGATGAGATGAGACTCTCTATCTTTAGGGGATATGGATATGAAGATCTTGATCAGCACCGGTTTCTATGTAAATTCGTATGGAATATTAAGAATGTCACAGATGAAGCTGTAAAAAGAACCTAGTTCAGTACAATTCTCAGAGATTGCACACTGAGTTGGCACATGAAACTTGTCCAAGGACTTGCACAGCCTAAGCCATTAAATCAGATCAAGAACACATTGATAACAGAATTCAACAAACCTAAGTCGGAGTCACAATGTATTACAGAGCTGAAAGAGATCAAGCAGAAGGTAGTTGAACCTGTTTGGGAGTTCGATCGGAGATTCAAGACCTTAACAGGTCGATTGGCTTTTCAGATCCCATATGAACAAAACAAGGAATGGTTCATTGTTGCCCTTCTACCACACATCATATTTCCCCTGATGCAATAGAAGATTGCTTCACAGGCTGAGGCATTGGAGATTTCCATGAAGCTAGAATCAACCCCTATGGGAGAATCCATCTCAGGTATGAGCCAAATCTTGAGTCAACTAACTAGTTTGTCTCTGCAGGTCGAAGATATGAAGAAAAACAAAGGAAAATATAAAAGAGGAGACATCTAGTGTGTCAGGTGCAGATCAGAAGTCCATGAAAAAGAACACTACCCTCTATTCAATGAATACTTGGCTTCTAGATCTCTAATCCCCTTGAAGCTAGTCACCTCACCTTGGTGTGAGGTATGTAGAAACAGACATCCAACTGGTGAGTGCTACTACATAAAAAAAATTGTTCAGACACCTACAAATTTGTATTGTACATTCAGTAAGTTTATAGGACATGATGATAGGGATTGTAGGGCTTATGATCTCATGCATGAAAGGTCAAGAGACATATATAAGGTTTAAGGCAAAGTACAGTAAGAAGGAAACATTACGCAGTACAACTCTCCTGGGAGAGGAAACTTCAATCCTCGTGGTGGATTCAGAGGAAGA
>ML844288.1:0-10854 GCA_009831015.1 Picea engelmannii | reverse complement strand
CACATATCCCGATTTCTCCTATTTTCTTGTCTTGCACCACCATAGGTCTTATCCACTTTGATTCTTCGACATGTTCTATAATTCCTGCTTCCAACATTCTATCAAGCTCAATCTTCACTTTCTCCTTATATTTAGGGTTTAGTCTGTAAGGTCTCTGTTTGACTGGTCTAGCATCTGGATTCAAAGGGATCCTTATCTCTCCCATAGGCCCTTTGATTCTCTTCATATTAGTGAACTTGGTTGGAAACAAGTCCTAATATTCATGTAGTAACTCTGTAATTTTATCAATGGTAGCAACATCCCAATAATCTCCAACATTTACAAACTTTGGTGTCTACTCTGTTCCAATATTGACTTTCTTGATCTTGATTGGCTGTCCAATGAATGGTATCTCAACCTCTAGTCCTTCCACATCTCTTTGTCCTTCTGTTTCTGCGATGTTCACCTTCCTCGAATCATCGTCTTCATCGATATTGATGTTGTAACAGCCTTGCAGTTTTTGGAGAGGCACAATCCATTCATCCTCTTCCTATTCTAAGGGAAGGCTAGATACCTCCTCAAATAATTTATGTCTCACAACTTGCAGTGCTTGATATACTGAAGGATATTGACTTTCAAATAAAAAGGTAGTTACAAATTCTGAGTCATACCTTCCCAATCCGTGGTGACGAGGCGCAGTTCTGCTTGGAGGTACCAGTTGATAGGTGTTGTGTCCAACGTGTTAATGAATTTGTTCACCCATTTTTCTTGAGTAATGTTGCTACGGGATTCCTCACAGCTTCACACATGGTCCTTTGGGCAGCTTCGACTTGTGTAGCGAACTTCACATTCTTCTACTTGTCCTGAGAATCACGTTGTCATGAGAGTATGGCATTGTACCCAATCTGTAATATTACTTTTGTGTGTCCACCACCATCTTGATGGTGTGGCTTTCAAGGCCTTATCCATTACCAACAACCTCTGTTGTGTTGGCACACTTGCTTCAAAGTATGATAGGAAGGATTCTAACAAATTCAGACCATCAAATGTGGGTAAGTTACTTACTATTTTTCCGATCCAACGAACTTCTCTGGTTAATATAGCACATCTCCTTGTAGATACTTCATACATCTAGTTTTTCCAGTTCTCCAATGCTTCTTTTGAGTCTGATGAGAACGTGCTATCACTTCGCCAACTTAGATTCCCATCAGCTATGGGATTAATGTAATCCTGTTGTCTGGCTGTTAGCTTATATATATTTTCTAGTGCATATGCATGGTCTTCTTCTCTGATAGGTTTTGTGTAATGCTGACCTTCATCTGGATCTAAAGGTGCGATGACCCTAAGGCCATCTCTTTCAAAATTCATACGTCTCTTATTTAAATCAACCATAGTGGAATTATTGAAAGACCAATCAATTCCTAACAGCGCGGGGTAGGGACAACTGTCATCAACAATCTCAATTACCTCAAAATCTGCAAATGTTCTCACTCCATCAATGTCCACAGGGACATGCTCCAATTGTCCAAATGTGCTAACAACTTGTTGGTTAGCCATCCTAAGCCTGATAAGGGAATAGATCAACTTCAGTTTTCCCATCAGTTCCCAGGTTTTCTTCGTCATGACATTGACCTCCGACCCTAAGTCGAGGACTACATAGTCTATCTCATACTCTCCTATTTGAGCATTCAAATGTAATTCCTTATTTGTCCTTTTCTTCTTACCAATTTGGTGTACTAACCTATTCAACAAGGGGTCTACCTTTCCTAGCTCATATTGTATGATTAGATTCTGTAGCTCTTGTACAACATTTTCATCCTGAATCAACTTAATACAAGTGTATAAAAATTCCATGAGCTTGCTTACCTCTTTTCCTTCTTTTGGCGAAGTAGACTGATCAAATGCCAGAGGCATTCCATATTCTCTCACTTCTGGTCTTGTCTTTGAGGCAGAGCCTTGGCTTCCTTTGAATTCTTTTTTGGCTTCCTCAAACATTTGTCTTTCTTTCTTTGCATAAAACATTTGTGTCTTCTCTGTAGCTTTCCTGATCCCTGATTCTTCTGTAGTCTTCCCTTGGGTTATTCTGTCATCTCCTGTGATAGGGCCTCCTCTTGTTATAATATTGAATATAGGGTATTCTCAACAAGGTTCAACATATATCAGTTACACTTGCGGGTTCTTCTGAGGTACTCGTCTTTCTTGAAGCTTGGATAGTAGCACATGACAATCTTCTATAACATGGTCAAACGAGCTATAGTAGCTGCAAGTGGTACAAAGGTTCTGGAAATCCCTCGCAAGGTGTCCTGGTTGTGCGCATTTATAATAGATGATCTGTCCTCAGCCTCGCCCATTCCTCCTCCTCCTCATCTTCCTCTGAATCCACCACGAGGATTGAAGTTTCCTCTCCCAGGAGAGTTGTACTGCGTAATGTTTCCTTCTTACTGTACTTTGCCTTAAACCTTATATATGTCTCTTGACCTTTCATGCATGAGATCATAAGCCCTACAATCCCTATCATCATGTCCTATAAACTTACTGAATGTACAATACAAATTTGTAGGTGTCTGAACAATTTTTTTTATGTAGTAGCACTCACCAGTTGGATGTCTGTTTCTACATACCTCACACCAAGGTGAGGTGACTAGCTTCAAGGGGATTAGAGATCTAGAAGCCAAGTATTCATTGAATAGAGGGTAGTGTTCTTTTTCATGGACTTCTGATCTGCACCTGACACACTAGATGTCTCCTCTTTTATATTTTCCTTTGTTTTTCTTCATATCTTCGACCTGCAGAGACAAACTAGTTAGTTGACTCAAGATTTGGCTCATACCTGAGATGGATTCTCCCATAGGGGTTGATTCTAGCTTCATGGAAATCTCCAATGCCTCAGCCTGTGAAGCAATCTTCTATTGCATCAGGGGAAATATGATGTGTGGTAGAAGGGCAACAATGAACCATTCCTTGTTTTGTTCATATGGGATCTGAAAAGCCAATCGACCTGTTAAGGTCTTGAATCTCCGATCGAACTCCCAAACAGGTTCAACTACCTTCTGCTTGATCTCTTTCAGCTCTGTAATACATTGTGACTCCGACTTAGGTTTGTTGAATTCTGTTATCAATGTGTTCTTGATCTGATTTAATGGCTTAGGCTGTGCAAGTCCTTGGACAAGTTTCATGTGCCAACTCAGTGTGCAATCTCTGAGAATTGTACTGAACTAGGTTCTTTTTACAGCTTCATCTGTGACATTCTTAATATTCCATACGAATTTACATAGAAACCGGTGCTGATCAAGATCTTCATATCCATATCCCCTAAAGATAGAGAGTCTCATCTCATCTTCCATATATCTTCCTAGGGTTGTGACTGAATATGTGGTGGACTACTATTGACAGTGCTCTGGATGCTCTGGTGATTGGGATTACTCTGGTTGCTTAATACTGAATCAACAGGAAGGATACTAGTACTTACTTCGATGGTCTACGCAGTTTTTGAGGTTTGAGGTTCTCTTCAGTGAAGCTTTCCAGCTTTTCCTTCCTCTACCCTAGCGGGTTCTGAATGTTCTTCATTTGTCAGTTCTGCTTCTTCTCCACTGTAGAAACCTTCCTCCTCATAGTTATTCTTAAACAGGTTTGCAAGATGAACTTCTCTGAATACTCTCCCACTACGCATATGTCCATCTTCTGTGTCACTTTCGCTGTCTGAATTCTTGAACATTAGCCTTCCTTGATCCTACCAATCTATTGTATCTTCAAGATGTTCTTCTCATGCAATAGCATCTTGATTATCATCTTCAAAAAATGCAAAAATTTCCCTCAAGGTCCCTTGAAAAAATACATCTTGGCTTGGCTATATGATTCTACTCTATCAACAACAAAATTTGTGATGTACCCTCCAATGGAACTATCAAACTAGTGATCTACTGCCCATGATATGGTGTTATCAACTCTCTTGACCTTCTTTATCAACTCCGATGCCCAAGCCACAGGAAGTCTAGATCGAATCTTGAACTAGGTATCTGCTAATCTAGCTAGCCACTCATATAGCTCTTGATGTATTCCTTGTTGTGGTGGGAAATCCCCCTATGTCCTAGCACTTAGGGTTATATTATGCATGCAGATAAGACTGAAATAATCCTACTTTCTACAGTCGACCCAGACCTAATCCCCATTTCTTTTAAGCAAATACATGGTTAAATGAACATACCTTATTCCGGACGTTCGATGTCGATTCTTCTTCATGCTTGATCACTTGCTAGAAGCTATCCTCCCAAGACTGAACTGCGTACAAAACAAGCAACAAACTCTACATGCATTTTTTCTATAGATTAATGGGTTAGAGATTCAAACATATACTCACTAAACTATGAAGCACTCATATAGTGGGACAGGAAAAGCATTTCTTTATTATTAACTTTAATGAATCAACTTACAATGTCGAGACCAGCCACTACTCCGCGAACCTGATCCTGGGCTCCTCTTCAAATGTCCTCTAACCTCTTTGCTTTGTATCTCTCTTTGCACAAGGATGGCTAAAGGGTTGGGACAATGGGAATGTGCAATTGGGTAGAGTTTCTTTACTCTTATTCTCCTTCTCCAAATGGGACCCCTAACCCTTCTTTTTATAGGCTAGAAGAAGCTAGGTATTTGGACGAACCCTCGGCCATGCATGGCCGAGAGTTTTAGTTAACTCACCCAAAGCTGTGTGTTCCGTCAGAAACTTTCCTTTTTTCATGCTTTTGTAGGTACACGCGGGTTGTTTTAGGTCAGCTAGCGTGTACACGTGTGCATTAATGGAGTAGGGTGTGTGGGCCCTTATAAAAGAGGTTTTTTAAAGAGTTGTTCAGTGCTTTGGCAAAGAAGGGATATGAGATGGCTTGATGCCATGTAAGCATGTATGGTGCAAATTAGGGTTATAACAGATGCCCCCTAATGTGTGAGGTTAAAAGAGAATCTGATGGCCGAAATACATTACCAATCTTTACTGATGTGCCAAACAAGTGAGCCCAAGGACCAGGAACTGGGAGGCGCCGTCTACAAAATAAAAAATGTCTCACCGAGGCGGGCATACCCATGCTTGGGATAAAATAGAATCATGGCTACCAATCAAATACACTGTAGATCCATGTCAAATAACTATATAAAGTGTAGCCGCGAAAAATACACAGAGCTACATCTTGAAATCAAAAAGATATACATATAGAGTATCCATCTTCTAGAAGCTGATACGGCCTGATGGATGGAGATGACGTCTTCAGAGCTTGAGCAACAACTTCAAAATCTTCAAAACTCAAAGGTAGGAGTGTAATATGAGTGTACGACTACACTGCCCAGAGGTCTTCGACGGCTCGTCGGTCATGGACTAGATAATCTTGATGATTAGACTAAAGGCTTCATAGATTTCAAACAAGGACTTGATTGGACATTCAGGATGGTCGGGTATGAAGGAAAGAGACAAACTGCAGAGGGGCCGACTCAGGCTTGGTGACAAACTTCCCTTGGACAACAACATGACAAATGATGAGACTCAGGCAGCATGGCATTAACATAAGTTTACGAGGCAGGAGGCAACGCAAACTCTCCATATGTTTGGAAGAATAACCAAATGGAGGAGGCCACAGCTCTATGTAGCGAGAAAAGCTTCCTAATGTTATATTAAATCCTAGGGTTTGATGAACAAACAAACATATGTGCTTTATCCAAGGGCGACTCATTATGCTGCCAATAAAGAAAATACTTTTCCCTTCCCCTTTTTGGGGTGTATTTGATTTTTTTGTCTTTTTCAATAATTGTGGAAAAAGAATTAAAGAATGTTACATTACAAAGGAGAATCGAGTGTCACAAACATACTAGTTCCAAGCGCACGGAACACAGGGATGTTCAAGGCAAAGTGACATATGCAGGAAAAAAAACACTCGGGAAAAATCCTCCAGGGGCCAAAGGTGTCAAGACGCAGAGGAAAAATGCTACAGGGCTTGCGTATAAGGCATGCTTTAGATGGTTCAGTTTGAGAGCAACATGGAGACGACATTAGGCCAAAGACGCGGGTATGAAAATGCGATTAACAAAACACACAATGGTAACATCCTTCGATGTAAGTTTAACGAGCCCAGAGAAGGTAAGCTCGGGGGTTTTTCATATTTAGAGAGTCTGAAAAAATGTAAAAGGAGACTCCCTTGGGGTACCTTTTTCGAAGGTAGTCTAGTCGGTTAAAAAAAGGGGTAAACTAGCACTGACAAGACGTCTATTCAAAACCATTTTAACGAGTGTGAGAAAGACAAGATCACTCGGCCATTTTTTCATTTTTAAGGAGTCTGAAAAAAGATTAACTATGGACTCCGTCAGGAATGTTCTTCTGCACCAGTTTAATGAGTGTGAGAGAATAAGGTCACTCGACGATCTTTTGAATTTTAGGGAGTCTGAAAAGAGCTTAACTATGGACTCCGTGGGGGTTCCTTTTTCGTAAATTTAGTCTCTCAGGCCCGAAAAAGGGGTAAAATGATACTTGAGAGTACTCTTCTAGAGAACTGAAGTTCCATAGAGTATACCTTTGTTCATACAGTTGACTGTTCGGACCGAAAAAGGGGTAAACTACTGCCAGACAGACGTGACTTCAAATTTCAGTTTAATGAGCGTGAAAGGCCACAAGATCGCTCGACAATATTTTCATGTTTAGAGGGTCTGAAAAGGGCTTAAAAGAAGACCCGTTGAGGTTACTTTTCTCAGTTAATCCGAACGAGATCGAAAAGCATAAATGCAGTCTCACTGGATGTTGCTTTCAGATCTCAAAGCGAGCTTGAAAATAAATAAAGTTAGCTCATGATCGACACTTTGTGGGTCGATGCTGGGTATCTCCTCGGGGGAGCAGTATGCTCCGACGAAAACATTGTCTATGATGCCAGGGGTTCTAGAGATATTTATAGGTACCATTTCAGTGATACTTGCCATATTACCCTCGACATAAACAACACGAGTAACCAAAGGATTTATAAGACAAGACCTATCTCTAGTCATAGTCAAAGTGAATTCCCCTGCTTCAATTCTGCTTAACTTTGGGAGGAAGTATGATCTGTGATGAAGATCATCCCAAGGTTTGTCCAGACTAGTCATTGCTTCAATTACTGCTTCGTCAGAGGGCAAGACTAAGTCTAACGAATCGGTGTTAGCGAGAGAACCTTGAGCCTAAATAGGCTCTAGAAGTGGATCGAACTCTTGTGCAGGAGTTGGATCTGGGTTGGCTGAAGCTTGTTGGACTAAAGAGTACGCTACTTTAGCTACGGACAAGGGCATGGACATGCCCATATGCCCTGTTTCCTCCACCGTGGCTGATGGGGAAGGAAGTATCCACGGATCAGTGAAGTAAGTCGTGCGAAATGACGAAACTTGGAAAATATCAACCTTATGGTGGTCGGATATGAACTAGACATCGCCTTGAGGGGGCGAGTAATCGAAGGTACCCATAAAAGATGGGCACAAACCAACCCCTACGTTGACCACGCTTGGTTGAGGATTATCAATCATCAGGACCGTGGATGTCCCCAATGAAGGGTCAGGTCTGGAGAAAGACAATTGATCGATGGTCACAATCCGACCCTCGTGTGGAAACAACAAGACCCAGAAAAATGTAGCAACCACAACTTGCATGGCATAAGTCCAACTCCTCCCGAACAAGATGTTATAGTCGAGGGGCACGTCGACTACCTCTACCTCAACGCACACGATCTTCTCTCCCAATTGCATGGGAAAAGAGGGAATGATACCAGGTTGTTGGAACGAACGACCGTCGAAAGCAATGAGAAGAGTAGGAAACAGAGACAAAATGGGCTAGCCAATGGCCTTCCAACATGCCAATGACATAACGCATGTCGAGGCATCCTCATCAACCACTGTGCAGAAGATATTCCAAGTAAACGTTTTCGTGGGATAAGCCACTACTATCTGAAATGCTATGTGGTAAGGTAGATGAGGTTTTAGATTGGTTGTATCCAGCATGATTGTATCCGGATTACAAGTCTCGGTAGATCCTAAGGCGGTTAACAAGGCTTTCCTCTGGGAAGGGCAACTTTGGAGGACCTCCAAAGTGGACATCACAGAAGGGGTTTGTGATAAATCTTCCACCACATAATAGTTTTGGGCGGCCCTTGCATTTGGGTTATGAGAATATTTTTTGAATGCACCTTTAGGGATGCGTGTCATTATTTTGCCCAATGTCTTCTCAATCTGTAGAGGAAGAGACGAGAGTTTGAATTCTTTGCCCTTCTCAGAAGTGCTTGGTTTACTATAGTCATGCGCTCTAGTCAATATAAAATCATCACCCTTCACCATATATACATTCGTGGATGTGGGGTTGTTCGAAGACGGAGAGGGTCCTTGGCTGCCCCCTTCCATGCTTGCAGAGGCTTGGGTTAGATTTTTCCCATGTTGAAATGGATTGGTTAACACAACATGCTATTGCTGCATCAAAAAATTTTGGGCTTCTGCAAGCCAAGGACATAGATGGGTCGGGTGGTCTTCCGTGCACAAGTTGCATGGATACCTCACCTTACGTTTCTCAGTTTTGTCCCCGCCAGCATTATCGGTAGGTTTTTTATCCCCCCTTACCCTTCTTTCATTGTTTTTTCTTTCCTTCAGGCTGCTGGGTGGCCTTTGGATTAGCCGATTACACTATGTGTACATCTGACGTTTTGGTAGGGGGAGCAACCAAAGCAGTAGTTTGGCTGGCCACTGTGTGTTGTATAGACAACTGCTACAACTGCTTCGTCAATTGCTCAGCGGGATTTGTTTGTGCTGAACCAACAATACCATCAACATGTGGTCCAACTCTCTATTTGGTTTGATCAAGTATTGAGCGTGGCGCATCTAGAAAGATCTCATATAATAAACCAGACTAAGAATAGATTAGCTCAAGTTGTTGAGCTCTCATGATGGCGTCTTCTTCGAAAAATACTCCCGATGTCATGATGTCTTTGGATAACTGTGGAACCAAAGACTTAAGGAACCACTCGAGCAGGAATGCTGGTGGGACTGGTACCTTAATTAAACTCTTTCAACATCTCCATCCTCAGATGTGATCAGTGATATGGTCCTCTTTTGTTTGTGAGAAATTGGCCTGCAATTTGGTGCCAGCGTCGTATCTCACAAGTAACTGAAAATGGTTTAGAAAAGCCATTTCCAGTTCACCGAAGGAAGAGTATCTTGAGCGATTGAGCTCAATGTACCATTTCGTAGCATTCCCAATGAGAGTGCATTGAAACAATCACAACTATACGGAGTCATCTTTCAACGAGTTAGATAAGCACCAAAGATGGAAGGTAGTCACATGATCTCCTGGATCTTCGTTAGGCTTGGATTCAAACTTTGGGATGTCCGAAGGAAACTTCATCGGCATAGGAGGCCAATGCAGATCGTGACAGATAGGATCATTCAATAACTGTGTCAAGTTTGGCAAATGCAAGGTTGCAAGGAAAGGAAGTTTGGGTTGTTGGTGATAACCGGGGAAAATGGGACCTAGAGTTTGATTGGCACCAGGTTGCTAGGAAAAGTTCGGCTGCTAGCTTGGGTTCTTGTAAAATCCATGGCCATGGCCAGCGTATGGATTTTTCATGTGAGGAGACATCATCATCTGATTTCCAAAATAGGACATAGATGGTTGGGCATGCATTGCATTTGAAGGACTTTGGGAAGGGTTGCCCCATGTCGGTCCTGTGGGGATAGGCATAGCACTTTGTCTGGGGTTCCATTGATTGTGAAAATAATTACCCTAGATCGACAGTCCTGATGAGGGAATGGATCCCTACCAAGAATTACAAGGCCCTGATGCAGAAGAAGTTCCTGGGTGTGCTCCCTGTGCAGGAATAATACCCTGCATAGGAATAGATTGTCCGAGACTGGGATTGCCCCCAGTCGGAAAATAAAATGACGAGAAGGCGTTGTTACCAAACCCATAGAACAAAGAAAATGGTGTCGAACCTACCAGCATATTATGCAAAGGTGTTCCTTGACTCCCCGCTCCAAGTAAACTATGGTGTGCAGGTGGTCCGGCGGATTCCTGATGCGTGCCATCGGGCGAAGGGGACGAAGGAGGTATATGACCTCCCCCATAAGGGAAAGCATTAAAAGGAGAAGGAGTGCCCCCCATGTGTCCTTGCAGAGGAGCGTTAGAGCTCCCTACCCCCAGACCTGAAGTTTGTGAAGTGGAGTAGGAAAGTACAGGACTTGTACCTGAACTAGGCATCCCGTATGAGAACGGAGGGCCTGTCGCACTTGGTGTGAAAGGGGTTGTGGCCACCACCAAAGATGGGATCAGACCATTGTGCGATGTAGAGGCAGTCGAGACCATGGTGGCTTGAACCGGTGATGGTGGGTTAGGAGGTGGAAACTCTCCTGTGGTGACAACCGTAGTGGGAATTGAAGAATTCCTAGAAGGAGTAAAAACATTTGTTTCCATTGCTACGTGCGACACTGTCTGGAACTCGTAAGGATGAACCGGTATGATGGTGGGTGCCTAAAGATCAGTGGTGGAGGTTTCAACGAGACCAAAAGATTTCGCTCCAAGGTCTAAAATGGTCGATTCCTCTAGATGTTGGTCGGACACAATTTCTTGTGACTTGGCCACTTCAAAAGACCCTTGTTGGTCTAGCTTTCACCTTAGAAGTGGCGGGGGTGGCTCCAGTGTAACCAACGGCAGGCCAAGAATCCTTTGTGACTGGCGGATCTTGTGATCCTCCACTGTGTGAGAATATCAAAGACACTCTAGGGTGTTCTAGTCATTCAAAAACAACACACACTAAAAAAAAGTCCCTATAAGATAAGATAGGCAAACACTAAATTAATTGGAAGAAAAGTTACAACAAACAACACTAGAACAAATTACCGGTG
>ML844287.1:17170-37902 GCA_009831015.1 Picea engelmannii | reverse complement strand
CTCTATTACAATAATATCCAAGAAAAAACTTCTCATACCCTTGACTCCTATTTATACTAAATATGTCTATCAAAAGAACAATCTAGAGGAAGATCCTTCTAGAAGTGGAAGCTTCTATTAGGTCTTCTTACATTTGATTTATTCTTCCTTATTGCTAGGCCTTATTAATATTGATCTTTATTACATGGAAATATATTATTCTACCTACGTGAGGGGTTAAGTCCCTAACATGTCATCCTCCTTAAAAACAACCTTGTCCTCAAGGCTTGAGATGAGGAAATTGCTGCAAAATGGTAGTTGGTTCCCAAGTGGCATCTACTGGAGTTGTATATTTCCACTGGACTAACACTTCCTTGATTGTTTTCTAATGTAGACGACGCTCACGCTGGTCCAAAACTTCTTGTGTCTATAGCCAAATGGAGCCTTCTTCGTCCAACTCAGGAAGGTTGGTTTGAGTTTGGCACTTAGTTTCAATCACCTTCTTTAAGCAGGAAAAATGAAAAATATGATGGAGCTTAGAATGATTGGGAAAAGATAACTAATAGGCCATCTGTCCCACATGATTGAGAATGGTATAAGGACCATAAAATTTGGGCACCAATTTCTGACAATTGTCAGCCTTGAGGGAATTTTGCTTGTAAGGTTGCAGTTGAAGAAAGACCTGATCTCCTTCAACAAATTGACGTTTAGAGTGACCTTGATCTGCTTTTTGCTTCATGTGATTATGGCCCATGACCAAATTCTCTTTGAGGGTATGAAGAATAGCCTCTCGAAATGTAAGTGTTTGGTAAACTGCCTGGACCTTCAAGACACCTGGAAAGTATATGAGAACTGAAGGTGGATTTTTTCCATATACCACTTCAAAAGGAGTCATGCATGTAGCTATATGGTAAGAAGTGTTGTACCACCATTCAACTAGTGGTAACCATTGATCCCACTGATTTTTCCTTTCTAATGAAAAATACCTCAAATGTGTTTCCAAACACTTGTTGACAACTTCAATTTGAGCATCAGTCTAGGGATGATAAGCTATGCTGAGATGCAATTGGGTGCCTTGTAGCTTGAATAATTTTTTCCAAAAATTGTTGGTGAAATTTGGGTCATGATTAGAAACAATAGAATGAGGCATGCCATGAATCTTGAAGACTCGATCCATGAAAAGTTAAGCCACAATGTTGGCTGTAAATGGGTGTTGAAGAGAACCGAAATGAGCATACTTGGAAAGACGATCAACTACCACCATGATGACTGATTTATTTCCCGATTTAGGTAAGCCTACAGTAAAATCCATAGAGATATCCCACCGAATAGCAGGTGGAATCAGAAGCGATTGTAGTGTGCCAAGAGATTTGACTGTTTCTCCCTTGTTGCATTAACAAACATAACATTTAGCCACAACATTATGAATGTCCTTTTTCATACCATCCCAGAAAAAATAACATTTGACCAGGTTATATGTTTTGGTAAACCCAGAGTGCCCGACGGTGGGTGTAGCATGAAGCTCAGAAAGTACCGTGGATTTAAGTTTTGACTGTTTACTTAAATAAAAATGAACTTTGTATCGAAGCTCATCATTGAGCCAAGAGTACCCTAGGGAGACTGGAGAATTGGCCTGCAATTGTTGTATCAGATCCAAACTTTTGGGATCTTGTAGCCATTCCTGGTGAACAACTTGGAGCCAATCTAGTACAATGAAGGAGAGAGAAAAAAGGGACCCTTCAACTTTATATTTTTTGGAAAGTGCATCAACAACCACATTGTATTTGCCTTTCTTGTAAATGATCTCATAATCATATCCAAAGAGGTTAGTCACCCATTTTTGTTGCTCCGGGGAGGAAAGGTGTTGTTCCAAAAAATACTTGAGGCTTTGATGATCTGTCTTAATTTAGAAGCATTGCCCCAATAGATAAGGGTGCCAAAGATCCACGACATGCAGAATAACCAACATTTCCTTTTCATAGATTGATTTATAAGCCTTCAACAAACCTCCTTTCATCAACCAAACTATCTAAATTGATGAAGTTAAATATACCAAATATTTAGAGTATGTGGACCGTCGTGGGTGTACTTAAAAGAGCAAGTACATCTATGGCTGACATAGATCTGTCGCATTGTATGATGGTAATAATTTAAATTAAAAGAAAGTTCAAGTTAATAAAATTAAAAATTAATGGACCAGGATAATAGAATAATTTTAAAAAATGAGTAATAAACTAAACAATATATAATAAAATAAATACTATGACCCATAATAATTATAAAAATTTGTAATAAAATAAACTATATAATAAAATAAATTCTATGTAATATATATATATATATATATATATATATATATATACTTACTTACTTACTTACTGAAGTTTTATATTGGATAAATTTATTATTGAAATTTGTAAAATGTATAATAATATTGGTAATAACAAATTGATCTTAAATGTTAGAAACCATCTCATCCTACTTTTGATCACTTGACATGAAAACATATCACAAGATGGGTTTCAACATGGGTAGATAAATTTTATTTAGCAATTAAATTATTCAAGTTTTCATTTTTTTTCATGGTTAACACCTTGTAATAGTTTATTCTTAGTTGTGCTATGATCCAATACTGAACAAGTTTTCCTACATTCACCAAATTTGATTACTAAAAGATGGTGCTCTTGCATCTTACATAGGAGTTCTTAAAGTGACAACTCCAAAAAGTGTAGCTATATTAACTTTGGCCTCGATTTGAACGAATCCCAACAAATATGAATAGATTTAAGTAGTGGGTTATTGAGGTTTGAAGGAAATAACTCCTCGATCCCAACCAAAAAAAGGGTTGTTATTTTCAAAAATAAAAACTCCATGTAATACTTATGTTAAATCTTGATAACTAGGCTTAGCCAACAATACTAAGCATAACCTAGACTATACTTTTATCTCTTCTTAGACAAAAACTCTTATTGACGCATAACTAGTCTCGAGTGCACAATAAAAACACCCAAGTGAGGAGTAGAGGCCCTTAAGATCTTTACACAACCAATTCTCAATATATCACCACATTAATCACATATATTCAAGAACAACCAACTAACCAAACACCAATAGTGCCAACACAATCTTGTTCACTAGGCATAACTCAGATTACACCTTGGTATCCATTGAGAACTAAACTCTTTCAAAATCATAACCATTAGAATACATAGAAAAAATGCTCAAGTGGAGAGAGCAGACCCTAAGTTGTTTAAATAACTAATTTTTAATGGCACCATAAAAATCTCATAACATATGTGAGTACAACTAATGAACAAATTGATTGCTCAACATTACTCCATTAATACCACCATTGATCAACATGCAATAGGTCCTCAAGTAGCATAACTCCATTGTCGCTTCTACCTAAATTAGTTTGTATAATTTCCATTGAGGAGATTGTTCCATGGGTATCTGAGTTGATACACACAACCTCATCAAGGAACCTCTCTCCATAAGTTCCAACCACATGATCTAACCAAAAAACATTTCTCCATGGGTGTTGACCCAATATCTCACTCAACCAATGAGTTCCTCTCCATACGTGTCATGGATTTTTTTATATACCTGTCACTGATCATGGTCCCACAGGTGGTACAATTATTTCTCACCATCCTACCAATAATGCACTCCCACCGAAACCAATGTAGCATTCAACAAACCACAAAAGAACCACTTACAATATGAGTGAAGACAACTCCACATTGCCTCATCAAGAAACATACCTTCATGACACTTGGTGTTGTTTCATATAATCCAACAAATGACCACAACTCTAAGGTGAAAAAACAAGTCCAATTCATCCCCTAAAGTACTACATCCCTATGAAGCTAAGTCATGTTCCCATTTCCCTATTGAACAAGACCAACCCATGGGAGTTAGGAAAGATCCACACTATCCTACCAAAAGAACATCATCACATGGGTACCAATTAAGTGCAATTTTTTTCAATGTTGTATAGAATAAACTACAAGAACACCCAATCATCCATGTCTCACCCTCTATGATCTATATTGGATCATCATATAATTTTTCATCTACCTTGGTACTTTCTGGGTGAAAAAAATTGACCCAAATAAGCTTGCAGGGCCATTTTAATGGTATTTCCTAGTTTGCAAAATTGGGGTTCAAAATATTTCAGAGCTATTTTGAGGCATTAAATATCATTTTTGGGTGTTATAGAATTTGAAACTTGTTCCCATACCCTCAAAATTGATCTACACATCGAGAGCTTTCCAATGATGAAAAAGTCACCTCAATCAGAGATCGTATGCAAAAGCTATGCCTCCCATAAGTTGACCTACCTTGTTGACCACCATGGTATGAGTGGATGCCACATCATATGCCATTACTCACACATATGGGACTATACATATGTGTAATTTTAAGAATATTCTAGAAGTTCCAAACTTTATCGCTAATTGAGTGTTGAGGAAGTCAAAACCCTAACCCTAGACGACTATCAGGCTATGATAAATGCTAAGCCTTTGGGAGGAGAAATAGTTCCATTATTTAGCATGGTATTTGTTCCATAGTTGATAAAAGCATCTAGGAGTGGTATTTTCAGAGCATGATAGAGGAGGAGATAATATGTGGTAGCCATACATGCCACGATGTTAAAGGAAACTCCATAGTGACTACGTCTTTGCATTTGAAGAATAGAGAGTAGAGCATAGGCCTCACCTTCTAGATGGGTTTTCTCCCATATTGGGTTTCCCAAGATATATATTGTGTTCATTTGTGTGGATGGTGTGATCTTTTTCTCATTTATTTCATTTTCATATTTAATTTATTTTCATAATTTCAAGAAATAAGCTAGTAATCAATAATCTAGGACCTAAGAAAGTAATTTGCATAATCGAAGATTTCATAATATTATAAGATTTCTTGTGACGAACTGTTCCAATAGAATATCCACGGTAGTTTATAGATCACTCTAGTACTTCACCACTCAATAATCATGTTGAACAGTGATGATATACATCCACTTGTCTTTATATAGAGGAACCTTGATGGGAGACCAAGATCTTTGTCTTGCCTCTCACAATGATAAGGCATGGAATTTTCCCAAGGACCCCCACCTAATGGAAGATTATTTTCTAGATGAACCACCACACAATCATTGCTAGATTTATGAAGTAATTGCTACTCAATGAATGATGTCAAAGTCTACCAAGGTGATAAGTAACACGTGCATCCTCTCACTCAATACACCCCTCTAGGAAAGTGCACCACCTCATGGATGGATAGTTCCTAAGAAATCTAATAAATGTTATTATAGTAGTTTCATATTTAAATCCTTCATTTGCATGCATTGCATTGTTTATCATTTCATTCAACCTTAGAGCTATGTGCATCTACATTATTTATAATTTATTTTTATCGTTCAAGTTGTGTGTACTTAGTTTATTGTTTCTTTCAGTTAAGCAATTAGCTTTAATGGACCCTTTGTAAAACTATAAAAAGGCATTTGGCTAGATGAATAAATATAGTCAATTTTTTTTTATCTCTTATATTTCTAGGTTTTATTGTTTATTTCAGGGTTTCTATTAGATCACCTAGAGTTCTTTTATCACATTGTTTCTTATCCATATTTCGAGCACCTTCTACATTATTATTTTGGTATTTGAGCCAACAATTTAGGAATCTCTTTTCACAAAAGTGTTGGGTTCATTGAGGTCATTCCTCCACACTAACAACTCTTGAATTCTTTTGGTTCTCTTGGCTTGGTTCCCACCCAACACAATTATCTTTGATAGAATTTAGTATATCTAGTTCTCTTGTCCTAATGTCCACATAGACTACTTATTCAAGCATTGTTTTGGGTTTCTTGGAGGTCTCCCTCCCACATCACATGTGAAAGTCTTGCAAATTAGGCTTTCTTGGTTCTACACTCTCCTTGATTTTTCATCTTTAGTTGTCCTTGGGTTCTTTTCGATAACCACTCTCTTACCCCAAACATCCTCTCTTGTAGATCTAATTTTGTAAATTCTTCCAACACTAATATACAATAACATGTTGGGTTTTTGGAGGGTGGCTTCCCTCCCTAACAACTTTATTGATAGATCAAATTCTTTGGAATTCTCCCTAGCTAACTCCTCAGCCTAGGATTTCCTTTATTCTTCAATGTTCATCTCTTCCCTATTGTAATATGACATACTAGTATCTCTCTCAGACAATTGATCCCTCTTTATATAAGGAAGAATCCTCTCTCTCTATCATAGTCTAAGAATTGGCCAACACCTTCACAGAAACACTACATCGACAACCTAGGGTTCCCCTTTCTACCTTCTAGTTGGATACATGAATTTTATTGCCTAAACATGTTAGCCAAAATTCATGGCGATGTTTCAGAGTCTTGTACCCACAATCTAAATGCATATTTTCAAACCCACCTCAACATGACTACTAAATACCTATTTTATCCTTTTTGGAAACCACTTAGAAGGACTTACCCAATACTAGTAGAAATTTCACTCTTCCTCTTAAAAAATGTACATCAAACTCAACAAGGAACAAACCACTAGTGAAACTTTAGGATGCATCACTAGTTGGGATGATTTGTTCCAAGCCTTGAGAAGGAATTTTTATCCTCTAGGCTATTTGTCAAATTTAATGTGTAGGTAGTTGTAGTTGCACCAATTTCTAGGCCAGAGTGTACAATAGTACATTGATCTCTTCCTCAAGYTCWAACTTCAACCACGAATYAGGGACTCYGAAGAGGTACTTGTCCTTAAATTTAATTCTAGTTTTMTAATAGYTTTTTATAATGATGTAGCACTATTYGAGAGAAAATCCTTATACCATGCCTTTATTTGTGCCCTCGATGTGAAACTAAAATTAGACAAGTTACCTTTACAAAACCTATGATCCCATCTCTACTGCAATATCTCTTCCCCAATTTTGTGACCCAACAAGTAAACTTGCACAAATTCCTTTCTCTCTTAGTTGAAACTCACATCCAACCATCTCATCTAGTTGCAATTTCCCTCTTATAGACTCCATTAATAGCACCATTGATCAACATGCAATAGGTCCTCAAGTAGCATCACTCCATTATCACTTCTACCTAAATTAGTTTGTATAATGTCCATTGGGGAGATTGTTCCATGGGTATATGATTTGATACAAACAAACTCATCAAGGAACATATCTCCATAAGTGCCAACCACATGATATAACCACAAAACATTTCTCCATGGGTGTTGACACAACCTCTCTCTCAACTAATGAATTCCTCTCCACAAGTGTCATGGATTATTTTTTGATACCTACCACTGATAATGGTACCACAAGTGGTACAACTATTTCTCACCATCCCACCAATGATGCACTCCCACCGAAAAAAATGTAGCATTCAACAACCCACCAAAAAAACACTTGCCATATGAGTGAAGACAAATCCATATTGCCTCATCAAGAAACATACCTTCATGACACTTGGTGTTGTTTCATATAGTCCAACAAATGACCACAACTCTAAGGTGATAAAATAACTCCAAATCATCCCCTAAAGAAATCCATCCCCCTGAAGACAAGTCATGTTCCTATTTCCCTATTAAAAAATACCAACTCATGGGAGTTAGGAAAGATCCACACCATTATACCAAAATAACATCATCACATGGGTACCAAGTAAGTGCAAATTTTTTCAATGGTGTATAGACTAAACTACAAGAACACCCAATCATCCATGTCTCGCCCTCTATGATCTAGATTGGATCATCATATAATTTTTCATCTACCTTGGTGCTTTCTGGGTGAAACAAATTGACCCAAATAAGCTTGCAGGGCCATTTTAATGGTATGTCCTAGTTTGGAAAATTGGGGTTCAAAACCTTTCAAATCTATTTTGAGGCATTAAATATCATTTTTGGGTGTTATAGAATTTGAAACTTGTTCTTTCACCCTCAACATTGATCTACACACTGAGACCTTTCCAATGGTGAAAAAGTCACCTCAATCAGAGATTGTATGCAAAAGTTATGCCTCCCACAAGTGACCTACTTTGTTGACCACCATGGTACAAGTGGATGCCACATCATCTGCCATTACTCACACATACGAGACTAGACATGTGTGGAATTTCAAGAATATTTTATAAGGTCCAAATTTGATCGCTAATTGAGTGTTGAGGAAGTCAAAACCGTAACCCTAGATGACTATCAGGCTATGTTAAATACTAAGCCTCCAGGAGGAGAAATAGTTCCATTCTTTAGCATGGTATTAGTTCCATAGTTGTGAAAAGCATCTAGGAGTGGTATTTTGAGAGCATGGCAGAGGAGGAGAGATTACGTGGTAGCCATACATGCCACGATGTTAAATGAAACTCCATAGTGACTACCTCTTTGCATTAGAAGAAGAGAGAGTAGAGCATATACCTCACCTTCTAGATGGATTTTCTCCCGTATTGGGTTTCCCAAGATATATATTGTGTTCATTGGTGTGGATGGTGTGCTCTTTTTCTCATTTCTTTCATTTTTATAATTTCAAGCAATAATCTAGTAATTAATGACCTAAGAAAGTAATTTGCGGATTCAAAGATTTCATAATATTATAATATCTGTTGTGACGAATTGTTCCAGTGGAATATCCACAATAGTTTATAGATCACTCTAGTACTTCACCACTCAATAATAATGTTGAACGAAGATGATATAGGAAAGCATCCACCTTGTATCTCTATAAAAGAACCTTGATGGGAGACCAAGATCTTTGTCTTGCCTTTCACAATGTTAAGACAAGATGTTTTCCCAAGGACCCCCACCTAATGGAAGATTATTGTCTAGATGAACCACCACACAATCATTGCTAGATTTGTGAAGTAATTTCTACTCAATGAATGATGTCAAAGTATACCAAGGTGATACGTAACATGGGAATCCTCTCACTCAATACACCCCTCTAGGAAAGTGCACCACCTCATGGATGCATAGTCCCTAAGAAATCTAATAAATGTTATTATAGTAGTTGCATCTTTAAAGCCTTGAGTTGCATGTATTGCATTGTTTATCATTTCATTCAACCTTAGAGTTATGTGCATCTACATTATTTACAATTTCTTTTTAGCCTTCAAGTTGTGTGTACTTAGTTTATTGTTTCTTTCAGTTAAGCAGTTAGCTTTAGTGGACCCTTTGTAAAACTATAAAAGGCCTTTGGATAGATGAATAAAGCTAGTCAATTTTTTTTTATCTCTTATATTTCTAGGTTTTATTGTTTATTTTAGGGTTTCTATTAGATCAACTAGAGTTCTTTTCTCACATTGTTTCTTATCCATATTTCAAGCACCTTGTGTATTATTATTTTGGTATTTGAGCCAACAATTTAGGCATCTATTTTCACAAAAGTGTTGGGTTCATTGAGGTCATTTCTCCATTCTAACAACTCTCAAATTCATTTGGTTCTCTTGGCTTGGTGCCTTCCCAACACATTTATATTCGATAGAATTTAGTATGTCTAGTTCTCTTGTCCTAATGCCCACATAGACTACTTAGTCAAGCACTATTTTGGGTTTCTTGGAAGTCTCCCTCCCACATCACATGTGAAAGTATTGCAAATTAGGCTCTCTTGGCTCTACACTCTCCTTGATTTCTCATCTTTATTTGTCCTTGGGTTCTTTTCGACAACCACTGTCTTACCCCAAGCATCCTCTCATGTAGATATAATTTTTCATATTCTTCCAACACTCATCTACAATAATATTTTTGGTTTTTGGAGGGATCCTTCCCTCCCTAACAACTTTATTGATAGATCAAATTTTTTGGCATTCTCCCTACCTATCTCGTCAACCTAGGGTTTCCTTTATTCTTCAATATTCATCTCTTCCCTATTGTAAATTGGAATACTAGTATCTCTCTCAGACAATTGATCCTTATAGAGATCCCTCTTTAGATAAGGAAGAATCCTCTCTCTCTATCATAGTCTAAGAATTGGCCAACACCTTCACAAAGACACTACATCGACAACCTAGGGTACCCATTTCTACCTTCTAGTTGGATAGATGAATTTTCTTGCCTAAACATGTTAAAAAAAATGCATGGCGATGTTTCATAGTCTTGTATCCATAATCTAAATGAATATTTTCAAACTGAACTCAACATTAATACGGAATGTTGTTTTCTCCTTTTTGGCAACCACTTAGAAGCAGGGATAATTTTAAGGATGGAATCTTATTTTGAAATGTAAAAACCTTGGCGAATCGTACTGGTCCTTTATATGTCAACTATTAATGTTTGGCTATATTTGATCCAGGTGGATATCGGTGGCCACCCACCTTCTCCAACTGTCCCAAAACATGTTTTTGGCAATTTTGGTAATTTACTATTTTCAGCAGTTTTTAACTTCCAGGGCCATTTTGAGAACCTGAACGACATTTTTTGAGAAAACGAGGAGAAAAATGGATCATATATCAATTTTTGTCACCCAAAAGTTGTAGTTCTTAGATAGATCTTTCCAACGAGCTATCAAGCGCCCTAAACAGAGATCGTATGCAAAAGTTACGACCCCGGGAAGTTGATGCACCAACTTACCCAAACGAGGCCCACATGACTTTTGGCGCTTCATCTCCCAGGGTTAGGTTTTTTGATGTCTAGGGTTTTTGGCATTCCTTCTTATTGTAAAAATTCCTTCAGAGCCTCATTGCAATCATCTTCTCATGGATGCGAGTAGCCATCACATCTCTTCTCAGAGATAAGCTACCACCATTCTAGCGAGTCTTTCACTCTATATTTTTACAGTCTCTGTACATTTCTTTGATTAATAGAAATCGTGTATTGCTGTATATCTGAGTTTATGGTTGCATCTCTGATACATTTCGGTTATATGATTGAATATCTGCAATATCTCTGTGCATTTCTTTATTATATCTCCGCTCTCATTTCGTGCCGAAAATAATCCGGATCAGTGGTATCAGAGCAGGCTGCTCTTGATCGTTTTTCAGTGCATGTCCCTGATGAGGTCTGAGTATAGAAAATTGGGTCTCAAGCTTGTATCTCTTGAAGACAATCACTCTCGCACACCCAAGAAACCCTCAATGGTGAAAGAAAAGAAAAACGACGGAGCAGACGATCCTATCAATCTGTTGCTTGAGCAAGCTCTCACGCGACAGAGGGACGAAATGATGGAGAATTTTTCCCACATCCTTCAATGCATGTTGATAGCATCAGGCACATCTTCATCAAGCGGCCAATTTGGAGGCACCTTGCCTTTCAAGGTACAATTTAACTTTGATATTCCTGTATTTGAAGGACAGAAAGATGCAGAAGCCCTAGAAAAATGGTTAACTCTGCTAGAAGGTTATTTCTCTGTTCACAATTTTTACGACAAAAAAAAGATCACCTTCACACTCCTTAAAGATCTCCCTCATGTCAAACATTGGTGGGAAACTTATTGGGAGTAGAGTTCCATAGAGGAGTCTGGAATATATGGGGCTGATCCCACTTGGTATTTTTTTGTGGATGCGGCAAAGGAACAATATTACCCTGTTGGAAACTATGAGGACCAATACATGAAATGGACCTCACTGCGGAAAGAGAGGGGCCAATCAGTTCCAGAGTTCACCAATAGCTTCCATACCTTGCACACCAAGCTGGGTATCAAAGAATCTAAACGACATTTGGCTCTGAAATACCGTGGGGCTCTACATAGATACATCCAAACTGAAATGGATTTTCTGGACATCTCATCACTCGGTGCTACTTATCGATATGATGTTAAAATCGAGCAGAAATTTAAGCACCAGAACAAACGAGAGTTTGTGTCTGCAAATCCACAACAACCAAAGTATGACAAAGACAGCCCTAACAAACAGTCTCCTGAAAACCAATCCAAGCCACAGGAAAAGAAGGGTCACGGGAGGATAAAGAAGGACACTGGAAAATGGTGCGATTTCCACAAAATCCCCTGGCACAACACCGATGAATTTCGCTCAAAACAATCATTGGTGGCCGAGTTCAAAGACAAGGAGCTGAAACCTGATTTAGAATCTGATTATGAAAATACTGGTAAAAGGCAGATCATCGATGCAGACCCCACTGCTATTGTCGCGACCGCAACAATTCAACCAGAAGAACCAACAAATCCAGAAGAGGGGGAGCACCTTTTTCATTCACAGATGTGGGTGAAGGGGACCCCTCTACATTTTATTGTTGATAGTGGAAGCCATAAGAACCTCATCTCAGTAGAGGTCGTCAAACAGTTGGGATTGTCGACAACACCACACTCGCAACCATACAACATCGGGTGGCTTCGCCAAGGACGAGATCTTCGTGTCAGTCAGCAATGTTTATTTTCATATGGCATCCAACCCTTCAAGGATGAGGTATTATGTGATGTTTCCCCACTGGATGTCTGTGATGTTCTCTTGGGCCAACCATATATATGGAAACGCCATGCTATCTATGAGTCTCGACCCCGTAGTGTCATTATTACTCTGGGGGGTCATCTCTACAGGATACTAGAGGTAGTTCCAACTACAACCCCACCTAAACAATGCCGCAAGGTAGTATCTCATACTACAAAATTCATCTTCTCCACAATCTGTTCAAAAGGGGAACAAAAGGATACTGCAACCACTACATCCTTGGCCCAAGCACTTTCTATCCACCAAAAGCAGGTCGGCAAGGTTGCAACAAAGCACAAAGATTCCTTCTGCACACAATCATCTCATGTAGCCAGACTGGTTAAAAAGGTCCAACCCTTCCAGCGACAGGTTCGTGAGGACCTTCAACAAACCAAGCAACGCCACTTCTCCAGCAAGGCCAGCGGATCACCAAGATTCAGATTCAACAATCGCTTTCCCCTCTCCCCCGGGAAATCAATGCAATGGAGACCATTGATTCCTAAGGAGGGAGGATTGATCCAGGTGGATATTGGTGGCCACCCACCTTCTCCAACTGGCACAAAACATGTTTTTGGCAATTTTGGCAATTTACTATTTTTAGCAGTTTTTAACTTCCAGGGCCATTTTGAGAACCTAAATGATGTTTTTTGAGAAAACGAGGAGCAACATGGATCATAGATCGATGTTGCTCACCCAAAAGTTGTATTTCTCAGATAGATATTTCCAACGAGCTATCAAGCGCCCTAAACGGAGATTGTATGCAAAAGTTACGACCCCGGGAAGTTGATGCACCAACTTACCCAAACGGGGCCCACATGACTTTTGGCACTTCATCTCCCAGGGTTGGGTTTTTGGATGTCTAGGGTTTTTTGCATTCCTTCTTATTGTAAAAAGGCCTTCAGAGCCTCATTGTAATCATCTTCTCACAGATGCAAGTAGTCGTCACATCTCTTCTCAGAGATAAGCTACCACCATTCTAGCAAGTCTTTCACTCTATATTTTTATAGTCTCTATACATTTCTTTGATTAATAGAAATCGTGTATTACTGTATATCTGTGTTTATGGTTGCATCTCTGATACATTTCGGTTATATGATTGAATATATGAAATATCTCTATGCATTTCTTTATTATATCTCCGCTCTCATTTCGTGCCAAAAATAATTCGGATCAATATTTTTGTTAAAATATTCAAATTTCTAAGGATTTTATATAGTTTTTATAAAATTTTGGCGATTTTTCAGGAAAAATAATTTTTTCCTATAGAATTTGGGCGAATAATTTTTAGAATGGTGAATTGTTTTTTGGGAAAAAGCATGGAAAATAGCCCATGGGCGAAATTTAGCCCCTAAAATTTTCCCTTCTTAGAAGGACTTACCCAATACTAGTGGAAATTTCACTCTTCCTCTTCAAAAATGTACATCAAACTCAACAAGGAACAAACCACTAGTGAAACTTTAGGATGCATCACTAGTTGGGATGATTTGTTCCAAGCCTTGAGAAGGCATTTTTATCCTCTAGGTTATTTGTCAAATTTAATGCGTAGTTAGTTGTAGTTGCACCAATTTCTAGGCCAAAGTGTACAATAGTACATCGATATCTTCCTCAATCTCAAACTTCGACCATGAATCAAGGACTCCCAAGAGGTACTTATCCTTAAATTTAATTCTAGTTTTCAAATAGTTTTTCATAATGATGTAGCACTATTCGAGAAAAAATCCTTGTACCATGCCTTTATTTGTGCCCTCAATGTGAAACTCAAATTAGACAAGTTACCTATACAAAACATACCCTATTAACCCCAATAATATAGACCACTCCTCCTCTCATCCTACATGTTGGTGCCACTATCATAAGACTCCAAGCCACACCATTGGAGAGTTCATATTCTTACAACAACAAGCCACATATAAATCTTTCTATATAGGGATGAGCAAGTCCTTAATTATCTTAAGGCACACCAATCTCCCAGCCCTTCTCCCTAGCTCAAAATAGTCCATCTTCTAAACCCTACTACATTAGATCCCTCACTACTCTTAATGGCCAATCAACTTTCTTCCCCCTCTCTACGTCTCCTTTTTACTCATAATTTACAAATCAAAGACCAAATCACCATCATAATCCTTGACAATAGTAGCCAAAAGAATCTCATTTCCCATAACTTTGTATCTCATATTTATTTTCCCACCACCCCTCACCCCTCTCCCTTTCCATTAGGCTAGGTATAATAGGATCACCCTCATCTTCTAATTAATAAATCTTGTGTAATCACCTTTTCCATAGGGCCTCTTTGATACACTATTGAATGAAATGTCTCTACACTCGACTTCTTTGATTTACTCTTGGGAATACCATATAAAACATCAATGAAACTCTTTATTTGATTCTCACTACAATACCTATCAATTCTTTAAAGATGGAAAAACCTATGATCCCATATCCACTACAATACCTCTTCCCCAATGTTGTGACCCAACAAGTAAACTTGCACAAATTCCTTTTTCTCTTAGTTGTACCTCACATCCAACCATCTCATCTAGTTGAACTTTCCTTCTTATAGACTCTCTATATGGTAATTATCATCCTTCTACTCTAGAGTGCTCTCAATATACTACACTCATTTTAAATCCCCAACCTATCCAACCCATCTTAAATCAACCTTTATTTTTCTATTCCACACACCCTCCAACACCCATGCAAATATCCTCTATCATACTTCGCACCCTAATTCCCCTCATTCTCTTAGTGGCTACAAAAATGATAGTTATACCATCTCTACTAGATCACTCTTTGCACAATCCTCTTATAATAACACATGAGATTCACAAGAACCAGCACCCAACCACTACATTTTTTCAAACAATAATTCTTTCAGATAGTGTTTCTGACCATATACAATATTCATCTCATTTCAAGCTACCTCATCTAGTAATTCAAAACTATAAGTATATAGGAAGAAGTGCAACTCTTCTTTTTGAAACAAAAATAATTCCATAACCTCATCATTCTATTTCTATGTCTACTCGACAACCTCAATCATTCTATGTTTCCAACAAATCTATCATGTCCTTGTCGAAGATTAGTGGTAGGAGACTACATTAAATATCACTCAAGCTTTTAGTTTGACACCAGTACCTCATGTTGTGCCACCCTCTCATTTGATTTCATTATATCATGTTGCTCATATTGCACCTTAGCTCTATACATGTAGGAATTGACAACCTTTAGGTTATTCTCAACGAGCATGCCTCATTCTCTCATAGGCCAAGCATTCAAAGCCATCTTAGCACTATCACCATCTTATTCAACAATGATACTTGTCTTATTGCTAGGTGCACTCTTATAACATCTTCATCTTACTTCATTAAATCCTTTTCTTTTCTATGATGCCACTAGTTCACCATGAGGACTCAAAATATTTCTTTCATGTGATCAAGAATAAAATGGAATAGTGATCTAGATCCTACACACAATGTACTTCTTTAGCATTGGATATTTATTCAGTCTACACCTTCAACCAATATACTATCTACTATGCACATATTTTCTTAAGATTCTCTTATTTTTTCACTTCCTAGATGGACTACATTTCTTCACATGTTTATGTGTGCCATTGGATTTATCTCTCCACATATGCAGTATCATTGTTCCATCAATGCACTTCAACATTTTCCCATCAATGAAAACTACATTTCATTACCAAAGGGTAGATCCACATGATAGTAGTCACATAAGCCACTTAGTTTTATAGAATAGTGTCATTCTATAGTCAAATACACCTCTTCTTACAGTGCAATACTCATCATTGTTGGCCATTCTCACAGTCTTGTTCCACCCCCCCGATAGACATTTCTAAACTGGGAGGAAAGTGGGGATTATCTTGAGATAAACTGAGAGGAAATAATAGAGAACATGGGCAGCCACTCATTCAACATTCCCCTCCTGAAAAGAGTACCATCTCATGACTACACAATCACCAATAAATCTGGTAAAGTTTGTTAAAGTAGTTGTATCTTTCAACCTTCAAGCTATGTGTATTTCATGATTTATCATTTCTTTCAGCCTTCAAACTTTGTGCATCTACATTAGTTATCATTTATTCCATCCTTCAAGTTGTGTGAACTCAATTTATTATATCTTTTAGTTAGGTAGTTAGTTTGTGTGGAATTTTTGTAAAACTATGAAAAGGCCTTTGGCTAGATGAATAAAGCTAGGAAATTTGTTTTGATCTCTTCTATTTTTGGGTTTTACTATTTATTTTAGGGTTTCTAATTAAATCAACCAGATAACTTCTCTCTCTTTGTCTCTTATTTGTATCTTAGGCACCTTGTGCTTTATCATAAGGATGGAAGGATCTACTAATTAGGTGATAGGGATATGCTTGTTTTCTCTCCAAAGTTATAGGTCACCGTACAATAGATAAGGATCGTATTTTTAAATGCAGTTCCTTTAAATTTCGTTCCTTTTTTTGCATCCATCGGCTAACCACTTGTACCTCTCCTAATCCATCAATGGATTTCCATAATTGTTTATTCTCTTCTTGCACACCCATCCATATCCTATCCCTTACTCCTCATGTTGAAACCACGAGCCCACATATGAGGATGGATCATGTAAATAATATGGTTGAGTTGGTTAGGTGGGTCATGATAACCTCTTTCATCCTACAACTAGTCCATATGCCTAAGAAGTCCTGTTAGGATGGACCGTTGATGTCATTCCATTTATTTCCTTTTTACTTGAGCATGACTTATTATCCATAAGGAATGGGAATTCTATATAATTACTTACATTTCCCCAACTTGATTGGTTGATCTCCTTATCGATTTCCTCATTCCATGCCATCCAACATGTTGACAAATCTATTAAAGTTTTTTAAAGTAGTTGTATCTTTCAACCCTCGAGTTGTGTGCATTGCATTATTTATCATTTCTTTTATCCTTCGAGCTATGTGCATCTACATTATTTATCATTTCTTCCATCCTTCGAGTTGTGTAAACTCAGTTTATTATTTATTTTAGTTAGGTAGTTAGTTTGTGTGGAAATTTTGTAAAACTATGAAAAGACCTTTGGCTAGATGAATACAAGTAGGAAATATGTTCTAATCTCTTCTATTTTTGGGTTTTACTATTTATTTTATGGTTTCTGATTAAATCAACCAGAGAACTTCTCTCTCTTTGTATCTTATTTGTATCTTAGGTGCCTTGTGCCTTGTGCCTTGTGCCTTGTTCCTCTAAATGTTATTCCTTTTTTTCCCATCCATTGGCTAACCACTTGCACCTCTCCTAATCCATCAATGGAATTCCATAATTGTTTATTCTCTTCTTGCACACCCATCTATATCCTATCCCCTACTCCTCATGTTGAAACCACGAGCCTACATACGAGGATGGATCATGTAAATAATATGGTTGAGTTGGTTAGGTGGGTCATGATAACCTCTTTCATCCTACAACTAGTCCATATGCCTAAGAAGTCATGTTAGGATGGATCGTTGATGTCATTTCATTTATTTCCTTTTTACTTGAGCATGACTTATTATCCATAAGGAATGGGAATTCTATATAATTACTTACATTCCCCCAAATTGATTGGTTTATCTCCTTAGGTATTGCCTCATTCCATGCCATCCCACATGTTTACAAATTATTCTATAGCCATTTTTCTACACAAAATATAAAGTGAAGGATCAAATCCTGTCATTGAGAGGTGGGGTGAATCAGTGACACAATAATTTTATCATTTTATTCTTTTGTTAATGCAAACAAATTTTAACACAATATTTTATCGTGGAACCCAATTGGGAAAACCACAAACAGTGTTCTATTAACTGCAAAATCTTGTTTTGCAAGTTACATAGAAGGCATATGTTCTTCCTCTTTAGATCAACACCCACTGATCAGGATGCACCCACACTCTTGTTCACCAGCTCCAACTGGTAGGAGGTTATAGCCCCCTATTTAGTCAGCTGCAATTAACAAGGAAGCACCTACTCCACTACAGGGTCTAACCTGCCCTTGCACCTCCCAACCACCCTTAATTTTTGAATCTGGAAAACTTCTGTATCATATCTTGACTGCTCCTATCTCTTCTTATGTCTTCTGATCTTCAATGTATCTTCCGTATTCCAATAAAGGTATTCTATATCAAACACTAGACATCATAACTGCTGCCCTGTATCTTTCTGTATTTTGATCTTTGCTGGGACTCAGAAATGTTGTATTTTCATCCACCTTTCCCTTCGTCATTCTTCAAATTTCATCTCCCCATTAACCTTTCATGATATCATTTTCATAAATATATTTGGGTTTCACCTTATTATTTTCCACTTTGTTCATTTTAGTATTAAAAGAGAATTTGTGATTAAATATTAGAAAATCGACATGTTTTCATATATATCTCAAAAATGTGTGAGATTTGTAATGTGTAGGAATATGTGAAGGATTAATTCAAAAAGACTTCTCGAATAATTCCTCCACCATTTCAAGATTTGAGGATATAATTGAAGCCTATTTCAAGGAGGAGATCATGGGGAATGGATAACATATCTTATCCAAAATATATGAGAGATATGTGTGAGGATTTGAAGGGATCATATTTTGTAATAATGGGAAATTGGTTGAGAGAAAAGTGGATCTGTAATTATGAGGTTCTTATCTTATTTTCAAAGCTCTCATGTATAAAAGGGAGTTCCCTCTCTTCATGAAGGGGGGAGTTGTTATGATGCAGATTGGATTCATGAAAAGACTCTTTTTGTAAACCTACTTGTCGAAGATTAATGCAAGTTTGAATTCAATGAGCTTGTGTGTCTTTTAGAAGTTAGCATCTGCTGATCTAAACGATTCCATGTTGGCATTGGCAAGGGCTACCGATCCATCTTGGTAATCTCATTGTAAATTATTAGTGTAGATTTTCATTTCATGTACTTGTTATTTTGATTATGTTGTTTTGTTTTGATTTCACTAATAGAATTTGTTGCAAAGTGTGGAAGGGAAGGAACAATTGGATCTCCATATTTCACCATACACGAGCCTTAATGGAGCATCCCACTACACTTATATTTCTTTTCCAGAATTGATTAAGTTACACCTTGCTAACACATGCACACTCAAGACCTCCATCTCTCACCCTACATGCACCTATAATGGAGTGTTGCGAATGTGCAAAGTGTTAATTGTTGTTAGTTTAGTTTCTACAGGAGATAGAATCAAAGTTCATCTTTTCCTTTCATGATTCATCAATGAACAGGTCCATCACCTGAGCAAGGGTTTTAGATCATATGTTTGTTTATGAGTTTTTCTTTCTAAATTTTGAAATGTGTGGAGAGTGTTATCTTTGAAGTGTGAAAATGAAGTGTTGAGTTTCGAATGTCTCTTGTTTATTCTATACTCATAAGACATATATAAACTACCTATTGTTGGCACATATAGTGCATCAACTCTACTGATTATGAATCCTAGTTGATAATTTATGTTTGGTAATATATTATGCATATAATTGCACCAACATTTTGGCGTCGTTGCCAAGGAGTTGTAAACGGTAATAGGTAGCATTTGAATTATATTTATTTAATGGTTTTTGGATTGGTTTTATGGACGACTAAGGGTGGAGAGAAGATGGTAAGACGTGAGGGAAGAGCCCACACATCCACTTTAGTGTGGTTGCTCCAAAATTAGGTTGTCCTCTCCCTTTTATGCATAAGTGTTTCTATTTTAATACAAGTGTGTTTTATTTTTGCAACTGTGAAGATTATTTTTTATGTGTTTCAACAAGAGTGCTTTTATTTACGTAAGTAGTTTAATTTCATTTAATCTTTTCAGATTTCAATTTTGGGTGTTGTGAGAATGCATTTTTCAACATGGTTTAATAATGAGTTTCAACCTGGAACTACTCACTCAAATCCTAGCAGAAGTCGGGATCTCCTCTTCCCTGGAAGAGGAGATCTTGACAAGAATTAAAGGTTCAAATACTCCTCCAAAAACAAAGGAAGAGGACATCTTGACAAGAATTAAAGGTTCAACTACTCCTCTAGAAACAAACAAAGATTCAACATCTGAAGACTCCTATGCATCTAATGGCGAACAATTATTCAAATGGGAGATTAAGGAAGATGAAGAGAAGTTACAACTTGATCTGAGCAAGGGAAATCGTGCCTATGAAAGCCTTATCGAAAAATGGTTCCAAGTAAGTACGCAATTAGATCAGTCTTTTTATTTTTATTTAGGTAGTTTACAATTACAACAACTAGATTTACTGTTTTTTGCATATTTTCACTTTTCATTCGAAAAATTGATAGAGAATGTATTGTTGTTACTGTTACGGGAATGGCCACATTGGAAATCTGATTTGACGTAAAACCATTTTTTCTAATTAG
>ML844286.1:21942-37805 GCA_009831015.1 Picea engelmannii | reverse complement strand
AGTATCACAAATATTATGTAGTGCCAATTTTGCACACATTTTATTTGATCTTGAACAACAAATTTGTATCTATTATTTAAACTCCATACAAAGATGTTTTGGGAGCTCATGAATTTTGTGGTTTCTAACTTTTATTAAAGGATGAAATCTTGAGTATTTGTCTCCTTTACATGCTTATTATATGAATAGTACAAAATCATTTAAAGTTCTCTAGAAAGGACCATCTATGGCACTCTATGTTGTGCATGTATTGCTTCAAATGTTTTTCTTTCTCCTGCTATGATATGGGAAATGGTCATGGTGGGATGAAAAAATTCACTTGTTTTTATTTTTTCAAAATTTTTACCACTAAATATTTTATCTTTACATGTTTCCACTGCTTGTTCCACGTGCATGCATTAAATGTTTGATTAACGAGAATTTGACTATTTAGAACCATAATATAATTGTTATCTGAGTGAGAAATAGAGGAGCACCACCTCTATAAAAACATAGAGTGTATCTCCATTCCCATGAGAATACCCTACAAGGTCGACTCTTGCCCTTGACAGGAAAATAGATCAATAGGTGACTATTGTGAATTCCTAACCCTTTGTTTCAAAGCCATTTGTTCCTTTTCTTTATGGGTATGAGACCATTTTCATATATTCTCTGTGCATTAAAATTTTACAAAACATTTGGCATGTAGAGGCCAAGTAATGCTTGATCTCTTGCATTGTTGAGTATGGTTTTAATGCATTGAGTATAGTATTATATCTATTGTTGTGGATTGTATATATTGATGGTTGGGTCTTGAGGTTCAAACCCCTAACTTTGTCTTATCTACATTCTAATTCGAAAGCTTGAAATCATATCCTTTGTCTGAAAAATATGTTACCCTTTGGACTATTGTGGAGAGTAATATTGGAGCCCAAAGGATTTTCTATTTCGATTTCCTTCCCATTATTTGAACCCGATCTTGAAATTTGTTGGAAATGCTCATAAACAAATGGTGTTTTCATTAGATGATTAGTTAGCCTTGTGGCAAATCGTGCTAGAACTCTGTTCTTGAAAGCAGAGTTGGGGGCCATGACATGTTGGATTTTAATTATGTATGCCTTTGTAATATTATAGTTCCATACTTTCAAGAGTTTAATGTTTGATACTAATATTGGTTATTTATCATCCTTGATTGGTCTAAGACCTAATAGCCCCGTTCATTGTCATGCACATTTGACTGTTGGTTTATGCATGTCCTTATTATATATGCATGCACATAATTGATTGGATGCAACTACATGTAGAGTAATGTGTTTTTGTTAATGTGTGATGCTATCTACAATTTTTATGCTACATACCTATATGCTAGAAGTAGTGGCTAGTGCAATGATTGTTGGGTTTTGTTGAGTTATATCTTCTCAAATTGATTTGTTGTCTACACGCACACACTACTGCAAGTTATATATATGGATTGGTTATAAGAAAATAATTATGTGAGAGCTATTAGTACAAAATAATATCATTCTATTTGACATGCATACTGCCCAAATTTGATGTTACTTGCACATGGTTTAAGGTTATTGGGATTTATTGACTATTAGGCTTAGCTAGAATCCATTGTTGATTCTTTCCATCTCTAGGTCATAAATCTCACTTCAAGTCAAGTACAAAAACAACAAAATAGTTGGTTGAGATAGGTTGGTCTTATTCATACAACAACCCACATGCCCTTTCCACGAGGGGTTCACCCAGTGAACTTGTGACATAGCACGTTTGTTCATGGGATATTAAAGAATACCCCTAATTTCACTAGATATTGAAAAATTCCCCCCAAAATCCTTTTATTGAACCCCCCTCCCAATACATATTTACAATATTTAAAACCATTATTTTACTAGATATCCTAGGTATCCATTTTTTCATGGAACTTTTAATAGCCCTTTTATTCTACCAAAACACTTATATGCCCACAAATCACAAAAATAAGCAAACTAGTGCACCAACATCCAAACACATGGATATGCCATTGTAATAAAATAACATTGGGTTCAAGGGATTGGTGTTATACTATTTTCACCCCCTTATTTAGTTTAATACACGATCATGCATTTTTTGAGGAAGGGGGTTTATTTAATGACAAAAGATCAGAGTAGAGAACTTATCCACAAACAAGGGACTTATAGTCCTATTGTAGGGGATAGTCGACTCTGTCAACCAAACCCGAAAAATGACTAAGAGTTAGTCGGTTGACTGTCGAAGTCGAAAGTATAAGTCGGTCGAGGATTCGGCTAATCGACCGACCCAAGAATTTAAGTAGTTTCAACTGCCTGGTAACTGAATATGTAGGTATAAATAGACAAGCATGTATCAAAGAAGAAGTATCCATAGTGTTGTATTGACTCATCTATCTAATAAAGTGTTGTTCTTTTTCCACTACTTTGTGTATGTCTTTGTCTATATGTATATATATATGATTCTATGCTTGCTTATGTACTAAAGTACTAGTAACAATCCCTTGCGTTTCCTTAGATTACAACATTGGTTCCGTTTCTGGGACAAATAAAAAATACACTCCGATAGATTGAAACAAGGGGAGTAAGAAAGCATAAGATACACAAAAGCTTGACTACTATGGTAACTCCATAAAATTTCACAATGACCTGGTCAGAAGTAGAATTCAGGATGAATCCGACATCAAGCAAAAGGAGAGTGGTCGACTTGCCAATCGACTTGACAAGAGAATCCCCACCACCTGAGACAGTAACCATAGTTGAGGAATGACCTGCAAATAAGAAGAAGAGACAAATTATAATTACTGAGTCGTCAGAAGCAACTAAGTCAGACCAACCATCTACATCGGTCGACGAGGAGATCAAAATCGATGGGCTAGAGCAGCTCAAGTAGGTCGTAGGAATACTAATCCAGTCAGCTCAGCCAGTCAAAATTTCACAACATCATGAGTCGATCGAAGGAATACCAATCCAATTAGCTTATCCAGTCAAAATTGCACAACAACATGATTCAGTCGATCAAATATCAATTCAGTCAGTCCATCCAGTTGAAGATATACAACAACCGACTGATCATTAGGAAGTCTACATCCAGGAAATCAACACCCTGGTTGATAATATTTATGAATCATGACCAATAGAGATTATGACTGACGTACCCACAAAAGCCGAAAAATAACAACAAAAAGAACACAGAGAGGATCCCTTCCCAGAAAATGCTCTGACTAAGGATACAATACAAGGTCCAACGCAGGCTCAACAATATTCCTTGTAGATAGAAACAAAGCACATGCAACAAAAGGAAACAATAGTATGGGAACAGTTCAATCAGAATCAGTTACCTGCAACAAAAGATCAAGATAAGGACCGGGGGCCAACAAAAATCTTGGGAAAGAGTAAGAAAAAGAAACCTACACAAATCACCTTTAAAATGACCCGTTCATCCAGCCTGTCCAGGTCAGTTGTTGAAAATGCACTCGACCCAACGTCAATTTCTGACCAACACCTCTTCGACTTACATCAAGTCATTTCAAAAGAATCAACAAAGAGGTGGAAGAAATTTATTAAAGAAGGAAGTCGGGTTTCAAAAAAAAAGGAGGACCAAAAGAAAATGTTACAAGAATGCAGAGAGATGGTCATAAAGCATTTAGGAACAGAGCAGATGCCAGAAATGGAGAGCTCCTTGGCGTGTTTAAAGACTTGGTGTTGATCAACCTTTCAACCAAGTCTAATTCCTATGATATGGTTGTATTATGTCACCATGATGGTGGTTTTCTTCGCTTGGATTCTTTGATTATCATTCATTGTTAGGCGGTATTGTTGTTGTATATCTTCCTTTTCCTTTTGGAGAAGTTAGACTTGTTGTTGGTTTTATAAGCTCTTGGTGTAGACTAATTCTCTGGTGCTTGGTGAACACTACATGCACCAACTAAATATAACACAGATCTTAGTTGGTTAGTTTAATCCATTTGTATGATATGTTTGAAGGTGAAATTATCCCCAAAGTCTCTATATGTGGTCCAACTAAGTATTCTTAACTTTACCAACTATAGATCCCAAGTCTCATGGATTGTTTCTTTACAAGAAGGTTGATTTGACCTAAATTAATTTCCTTTGAAACATTTCATTAACATGTTATCTCTTTGTGTCAAAAGAGCTCGATCTCACATGAATATGTAGTGTCTAGATATCGAACTAAGCAATCGACAAAAAAATGACTAAACAGGCTATGATCAACTGGATTTTGAAAGATTGGATGTTTATCAAGTCTTAATAATTTGTAATACAATTTGTTTTGAAGACATACCATATCTATCTCCAATCTCTTATTAAATCCTCTTTTACTGTTATTTCTAAAACTTCTGACAAACAACCTTTGAAGAAGTTTGAATCTGGCAACTTTGAAAAAAAGGTTGAAGCACACCACATGTTTGGAATGGATGATACAAGAATGTTGGTAAAATAAAAAAGATATTAAAAAAATGTGCTTCATGGCATATATCTCTATTAAACCACCATTTTTTTGAAATACATTTAATTTCCCCATGGATTGAGATATTGACAATCAATATTAGAAGTCCACAAGGTAAATGAATCAATCAATAGTGAATAGAGTTGACCATTCATGGAATAAAACACCCAAAGAAATTTGAAATCATCCACTCATGAAGTAGAATGCACAAGGGTATGTGAAATCATCCAGGCACGAAGTAGAACGCCCAAGGGGATGTAAACTCACATAGGCACAAAGTAAAATTCCCAGGGGTTGTGAACTCACCCAAGCATGAAGTGATACACCCAAGGGGACGTGAACTCACCTAGGCATGAAACAAAATATTCAAGGAAATGTAAACTTGCCCAATGGATGTAAAGTCCCCTATGCACGAAATAAAACACCCAGAGAGAAAGGGATTTTCTCCAACAATGAAATTACATTTCAGTGAGGAAGAAATTTCCCCAACAAATAGGAAATCAACCAGGTAAGTGTTATTTGTGAATCAATCAAGATAAGTTCAACTTAGGGAATGAAAATATAGTCTAAGAAAGTGAGGAAATTCTCCCAACAACCATAAAAACCGAAATTAGGAGCTTCCTACACATTTGTAACAACTCTAAAATAAGAGCCATAGATCTCCCATCTTCGAAATAGATGTACAAACGAGATTAAAAAGTTGTTGGGTTGGTTTACTAGATTATGGGGACTATATCCATGGAAAAAAACCTCAAACACAATTGCAAAAGAATTCTTCCTAGCTAAACAACACATAGGTAGCCATTAAACCATAGAGTAACTCCATTTCATCACAAAGATAGAAAAAATCACATAACAATAAATAAATTCACACATAACAACTCAAAATTTACCTTGGAAACCCAATTGGAAAACCAACGTTGAATGGGGGCTCAATCTATTTCTCCTTCCTCAACGTTCTCTCCTTTTTTAATTTTTAATTTTTTAATCTTCTAAATAATCCACTTTTCCCTCTCATCTTCATTTGTCTTATTCAAATTTACATAGGCATTGGTTTACAATTCTTGCTAACCTTCATTAATTAATGAATTGGCTTGTAGGTACTGAGTCCTACTCATTAATTGGTTTGGATCCATTTCGAATCAAGAATCCCTATACAATTTTTTTTTTTCATTTCTGTATGAAAAACACATGAAATCACACTAAATCGACGACTTTAATTTCTTGCAAAAAAACCTTATAATTGAAGAACCTAGTGGTTGCATTTTGGAAAATGCACCATGAACATGAAGTATTTCCTTATGATTATCTTTATTCAAAGTTTTTTTAACTAAGTACCCAAAGGAAATACCATTGATTGTAGGAACCAAAAACATTTTGGGTTCATGGATGAAAAACTGCAAAAAATGGGGGGTGGAGGAGATCCCTATTTATAACCTATATGATATAACCAATAAGGCAGAAACATTGAGATGCAACCAACTTTATACATTCATAGAATGGAAAGTGAAGAAGATGATTCTTCTTGTAATTTAATCACGGTTCTCAAGTATAGTTTATGAAAAATAAAAATATCAAATGATAAAACATTGCCAACAAATTCTACTCAAGGGATTGGGATTGTCTAGTTTGTGAGCCTAGAAATAAGGTAAGGAGGTTTCCATTTTTCCATTGTAGTCCTTTCACCTTCCCACCATATTTATATCAATTAGATTTATTTGCATTTAAAAATCCCTCACATGTCCCTAGAAAAACCACCATAAGAACCCATCAATGATAAGAATTGAAAATTATATATATATATATGACATGTTAAGTTGAATTTCAAAATAATGTTCTAAATGAGCTTGAGAAAGGGAAACCTTATAAAATTAAAATAGACGACATTGAGACTAGCTGCATATCTCTATGTTGGAGTTCCATTCCATATTGATATTCTTCTTATAACTCAAATACTATTATATATTGTATATTAGGAAGGAAGCAATTAACATCTCACAAATATAATGTCATCCTAAAAATGTTGGGCCTCGGGTAGTTTGAATCACAATCCCATCCTATGGACCAAAATCCATATGAAATTTTACAAGCATATAAGTATTGGGGATAAGAACAATAATAAGGAAGTTTTCGAAGGAGATAGGAGAGGGAATTGAGAGCATAAGGATTGGAAGTTAAGTTCATTTGATTATTCTTAAGAAATTGATAATGCCTCAGCTGGGTTGCACATAAAATATTCTAATTGTAACTGGTTATGTGATGTTCTAGGTTTTGGTCTATTAGGGCAGAGAAAAAGGAAAATTGTGTGGAAGCAAGCAACAATGTGATGTTCTAGGTTTTGGCCTATTAGGATAGAGAAAAATGAAATCTTCATTGAAGAAAACAACATGAATCAACTCACTACATGAACTAATAAACATATATGGCCAATAAATATGTATGCAAAGACACACTTTATCTAGGTTTGAGCAAAACTATGGATCTGAATTTGTCCTTGAAAGTCTAATTGGATTTGTAAGCTACAATCCTAAATTTGAGCTACTAAGAGCTATTATAATGATGGATTTATACTGTTCATGAAATATAGAAATATAGATTATGCAATGTTACTAAGCTTCAAGAATAGATTATTAATATTTCACCTGAATGTATTCCATGATGAAGGTGACATTATCTTCATAATTTTGAATTTATCAATGATATCATCTATCTTAAGACATACATTGTTCCAGGGACAAAATATTACCTTTCTATATTTATTATATAGAAGAAATAATCATTCTTTGTTTCCTATATTTGTTTGTTGTCTAGATAGAGAACTTTTGTTTCGAGGGAAATTTAAGATTTTTTTATAAACTTCAATGTTACTACTTCATTATTCATAATCACTGAAACATGTGACATTGAAGTACAAAATACATTTATGTTTTCCTTTTAAAACAAATTCAACAAATGGAGATGGAAATCAACATACCTAGTTATAAGAATGGTTGATTCCACCTACATTCAACCTAGGTTTGTCCACACACTATTGCTACTTGAAATAAAGATAATTTTGAATATATCACCGATTTCATCTATATTGAGACAAGTATTGTTCCAAGGACAAAAGCTTCACTTCAAATATTAGTTCTAAAGCTTCACTTCAATATTAGTTCTATACAATAATTAATTAGTCATTCTTTGTTTTTAATAAATGTTTTTTTATTTAGGAAGGGAAGTTTTCCTTTGGAGAAATTTAAGCTTTCTTTTAACATTTTCAATGATGTTAATTTACCATGCCTAATGAGTGATGACATTGAAGTAAAAAAAACCCTTTTTCTTTCCTTTTAAAAAAAATTCAACAAATGGGAATGGGAAATCAACATACATAGTTACTAGAATGGTCAAAATCTACTCCATCTCGCCAAGATTTATCCACCCACCATTGCTCCCCGAAATAAAAATATTTTTGAATGTATGAGTGATTTCATCTATATTAAGACATATATTATTCTATGGACAAAATATTCCCTCCCAATATTAATTCAATATAAGAAATAATCATTCTCTATTTTATTTATTTATATTTGATTGCTTGTTTTCTAGAGTCGGATTGTTAATTGACATGTCACATTATACAAAAGAACTTTATGCTTGCATTTTTAAATAAAATATTCAAATCATAATGAGAAATCAACATACCTAATTACATGAATGGTCATGCCTACTTCATCCAACCCAAATTTATTCATCCACTATTGTTACTAGAAATAAAGATCCACTCCATGGAATATGACAACCTTCCACTAAGATTAAATATATGCAACAATTACTTGAACAAAGCACAATATTAAAACATGTACATAAAATGAAATTATTTCATAGAATATAAAATATTCACATATATTAATATCATATCTCAACACCAAGATGTGAAACATAGGTAACCACATGACAATGGATTTGAAAAATAGATTCCAATAGTTATGTGAAATATAGATATATATTTTTTTATAAAATAGGAATGAATGACTTCCAAACTATCATTCATCATCAAATTAACAAATCTTGGAGGAAATCATCTATGATGAAATTATCACATTGAAATAAAGAAATAAAATGTTACAATACCAAAATGAAATAATGAAATCAATGAACATATGAACAAATGAATTAATATGACATTTCAAAATTAAATTTAGGATCATAAGCTTCTCTCTTATACTTCGTAACCCATAAAGCTAAAATATAGAAGGTTAAGGTTGTTGTTCACCTAGGATCATGTGTTAGCTATCATATAAATAATTAACATTCATACCTTATTCTCATTCCCTAACTATAAAATCCCATTAGAACGTTGTTGTCATGTCTGAATTTGCAACCATATGTGACAAACTTAGGCAACCAAGTTGTCCTAAACATGTGAATCCATGTCCCAATATCAAACTTTGAAGGTAACTCAACATCAACATTTGCATGGCCTTCAAATACTAAGTTGCCTTCTTGTTAGTTATCATGCAACCATAAACTACCCATTTATGCCAAAAAGGTTGTTACCACAATCCTAGGCACAACACTGTGAATTTGGGCCTGAAATGAAATATTGGGACAACATACTAACTTCGTGTAGCCATGCATCTATAGGCTTAATTATTGAGCAACCTCAACCAATAACAAAGCTATAATGCATGACATATTTTAAACGGTTGTGGATATACAGTGATGACAATTACAAATCAATAATCAATCTCTTTTATATACATCCTCACAATCAAGCATAAATAGCAACCAAAAGTACAATCATTTATCTTCTCGGCATGCATTTGGATAATCTTGGACCATCACAAACAAAACTACTTACCTACTATTAGCCTAGGCATTATTGATATATGTACAACAATCATAACTACCATTTTTGGACTTGGAGGATTGTTGACCCATCAAATGGACAACAAGCTTATATTCCCAACTAGACAAATGTCCCATTCTTTATCAAAGAATGCACAAGTAAAAGTTTGAAAAAATACTAACAATGACAATGTTGTCTAATATTTTCCATGTCCCACTTTCACACCTAAATCATATCACCATAATATTGCAAGTGGGGAATTCAAATTTAAACGTATTTAATGTGTATCCAATAGCTCAAATATTTTCAATAAGAGATGTAATTAGATTCATAGACACACACACACTTGTGCATGAAAATTTTTCAGACCATTCCTAGTATAAATATGTAAATAGAGGTTTCTCTGGATGAGCCTCAATCCAACCAAATAACATACACTCTCATCACTATTGTTGGGTGCATGAAATTTGTGTAAGGTTTCATATGCTTAGGCTCTTCAAATTCATACATATGAACCTATGATATACTCAACCATTCAAAAAGGCGTATGACACATAGCCAATTCTAGCAACCACAAGTTTAACCAAATAAAAACACAAAAGATAGATCTAAATAGAGAGAAAGTACCCAAGACAATGAGATGACAGGATGATTGTTACAAACACACATTTGGAAGTGGAAAACCCCATCATAGCCTCCTAGACTCTGCTTTCAAGAGTAAGGCAATTTTTTGATAAACAACACTAACACAACACTGAAAATACCAATGGCCACACTACTTCCAATTCTGAAAGAAAACTCATGATCCCATCATCGACAAATTTAATACCCATGTTGAATTTGAGATACTAAAGTGTTTCCAATAGTGTTATGGGGGGTTGATTTTGATTTACAAGAAAATGAAAAATCTAAATGAAACAAAAGGGAGTTCCTGTCTCTTAATATTGCCACCCACAATATTCCAAGACTAGTGGATTTGAACATGTGGCTATTTTAAAACTTTGAAGAGGGACAAATCAACAAAAATTAAGGGATGTTTCTCACACATCATGCCCATCATTTAGAAACCCATGAAATTGGAGAATAATTTGAGAAAAGGACATATATGGCATTAGAAAACCAGATGTAGGATTTGAACAAAACTTTTGGTTTCATGCTTGAGACAAAATGGGAGAAAACAAAAACTTCATGAATATATAGATGAGCATGAGGGAAAACAATGGCAGTTGTTGCACTATCGACCAATTATGATGAAACTTACAAAACAAAGTCATATGTAGATTTATCCTTAGTTGAGGTTTACCTCTTTCCTATGGTTGGAAATTGTATCTTGATTTGTGGTGATTCTCCCTCCCTACCACTACAAGGAGAACACCTTCTAGCGAAGGTTTTTACAGAACCTCCCTGAAAAATTTATCCCTTCTCTGTTTATAGTGGAGGTTGTTAGCGAAGGCAAGTGACCAGAGGTTTTTGTGGAGGTTTTTTATCAGTGCATATGTAAGGTACATACACACCAGTGCACACATAAAAGATAATGCCCCGGTGCTTAAATATTCAAAATCACCACCATAAGTTATAATAAAAATAACAAGCACCGATCAAAGTGCACTAATGTTGTTGAATCTTATGACCCAGTGTGTATCACTTTCGTCAAGTGCACCGCGATAGGATAAATAAAAAATATTACCAAACTGATTTTAATTGTTACAATTCATCCCATGCTTCCAAACTCTCAAGAAATCACCGATGCTTACTTTCCTTCCAAAGAAGCCCTGTTTTCGGTGCTCTACAATGAGTTGTATAGCTCAACTAGTAGATTCCACACATTTCCAAAATTTGGAAATTACCACAAAATTTCATTTTCTCTCAACAATGGAACCATGTCTCCTCAGGACATAAGAGTCCAGGTAAATTGTTTATTACCTTCCTATTTGCATTTTCATCCGATTAAATTTGAATTTAGCTTGAAATTTGGCCATTTTTTAATTTTTTTTTCCAATTCCGTGTGGTGCGCTTGAACGCTTTGACTCACCCCAAAGTGGTGCATCCTGTTGTAAATTCATAGTAAGCACCACCTTTGGTGTTTCTAATCTAACTGTATGCATCGATGTCGTTCAAGGAGGAACACCATGATAAATTAAAAAAAATAAAGCGGTGCATCCTTTGTGATGCCCCTCAACTGGTGCGTCGTTTGTGATGCCCCACACTCAGTGCATTATAAATGACAACACATGCTAAACAACATGCCAGTGCTCTTGGAACATTGACGCATCAATGTTTTCCATTTAATTAAGTGCATATCTACGTTTCTGACTCATAAAATTTAATGTAGTTGTGCAACCATTTTAACCAAATGCATCGATTCCTTTAACAGAACCGAACTGAGATAGATATTGACCAACTTGGTATAATATCACATAGCCCAACTGAGGGACATTACAGTGCGGAAAACTCACAAAAATGAAACGCTGCTAAGTAATTTAAATTTCATTTAGCTTTCAGCTACGAATTAAACCAGATTTAACAATTGTTTGTTACCATTAATTACATGCATCTATAACCATTTAAAATAGACATGGAATGTGGATAATAAACTTAATTATAGCAGCAAATAACTCATTTCCAATTACACAGAGTTCATGCACAACAAATAAACTCATAACACAACAAAATAAAGTTAAAACACTTATATTTTATAAATTGTTGTGCAATCAACTTCTTGGGACGGACATTCCACCCAACCATAGACTTGTTGTTCCAAATATCAACAACAAGTCACCCCCGAGCCGAGGCTAGTAATCCACAAAAGAGGGTGGTCTCTTCCTGTCCACTCACAACTCATAATTCTCACAACCCACTCGTATTCTCCTACAACTATCCTGATTTTCCACTAGATCTCTTCCTCTTGAACTACCCAACCCAAGGAATGCACCCCTTCACTATTCTCAGTCCCTTAGGCATCCCATTCATTTATCAGGGTCTCTCTGGCATAAGTATCTAGGAATATCTTAGCTGGGAACTAAAGAGAACTCATTGTTAGGAAAAACTACCAGTAAACAACAACAAACACTTGCTATTTTAGTGAAACTCACTCATGAGTTAACTCTTCAGGCCTGAAAACCTAGTTCTTCAGTCTTCAGCTCCAATTGCACTCCAAATATGCTCCAGCTTGCTCTGGAAAACCCTCCATGGATTTTCTAGCTCCAAGCTCTCTTTCTATCTCTCTACTTCCTGTTCATGCAAAAAAACTTGACTAACTAAAACTGTTGTCCCAACCCATACAGATTTCCTCTCTTTGACTTGCCTTTTTTGACTCACGTACTTCCCCAAGATGATTGTACTCAGCCCCGATGTGCCCAACAACCATTGGATGTGACTTCTTACACCCACCCTCTTACATGTATTCAATGATTCTCTTTGGGAACACTCAATCAGAAATTAGAAGGTTCATATATCAATAGAAAATTTAGGAAAATGGGTTGAATTAATATACATGGGTAATTCCCCCCTTGGACCCCCTCTTGGAAATTCTCTTAGACGCTCCCCTTTCTTGTGGATTAATTCATTCCCCATCTCTGTCCATGTCCCCTTAGAAACTGACATCACATTTTATTATTAAAACATATGAATACAATTCACATATTACATCGCTTTGGCTGTAGCCACACATTATATCTACTTTAAACATTAATTAAATCGAGGATTATAGTGGGGATGTTACACTTGGCATAGCGGGGTGTCTCATTGGATGTCCCATTACCAGTTCTTTATGATTCAAAATGCACTACTAAACAAAACACCAGTGCTCTAATAACATGGTAGCACTGATGCGTTCATAGTAACACATTGCACCATGTAAGTTGTAATAAAATAATTTAACCTAGAGGTGCCCATAGGTCCAACAAACACACTGCTATTGTGAAGAGAACACCATGGGATGAATATTCCATAATCCATCATCACAATACATCTTATGGGACACACTGCTAAAAAATGTGGCAGTGCGACAATAAACTAGGAGCATCAATGCATAAGCGCTAACAGTACGTACCAGTGCCATTAAAGAAGAACCACCATGATAAGATTTAAAAAATAAACATAGCAGTGCGTCTTTTGTGAGGCCCTATCCTTGATATGTTATGAAAGAAAATTCACCACTAAAAAACATTCTAGTGCCCTGGTAGAATCGGCACACATGTGCTTTCAATTTAACAAAGTGCACCGGCAAGTATGCGCACCATAAATTTTAGCCTAATGGTGTGTCCTTATTAACCAAATGCACTGGTTATGTTAAAATAACCACATTAGGAAAAATATTGAATGAATTAGCATGTTGGGGCGTCTCATTCGATTCCCCATTACTGGTTCTCTACACAATCCAATGCACTGCAAAACAAAATTTTGGTTCTCCAATAACACAGTAGCATTGGTGCGTTTATATTGACACATCACACCACTTAATTTGTAATAAAAAAAAATAACCTAGTGGTGCCTTTAGGTACAACAAACGCATCGGTGTTGTAAAGAGCATGAAATTGAGCTGAATATTTCACAATTTAATAGCACGATGAATTTTATAGGATGCATCGATAAAATATGCGACAGTGCGACAAGAAGCATGGTGCATTGGTGCATGACAATAACAATATTGCATGCGGTGCTATTTTTCGGATATAGAGCACCGCTTGTGATGCACAGTTACTGTTTTAGGTTCACCAATTACTTTTCTACATTTTGTTGCAAACAAAAATCAATTTTAGTTTTTTTGAAATACAAGTTATTTGTGTATGTGTGTGTTTTATAATTTCAATTCATTTGAAATATATGTGTGGGTGTGTGTGCTTAAAAATATTTGTATGTAAATCAGAGACGATGACAACAAGAGGAGTAGTAGGAGCAATAGTAGCAGGTCAAAACGTACACATTTGTACATGAGTGGGAGGCTAGAGAGATGGAGAGGGAGTTGTTCATTCACCCTATTTCACAATAGCCACATTTTCTTTTGATGGATGTTGGCCTCCTCAAGTTTTATGAGTAGGGTACATCCCTTAGGGGAAGATATTCATTGTTACAACAATTGATATGCCATTGAGATCATGGTCGACCCCAATATGTTGTATTATCCCATGAAGGAGGATGTTTATTTCGTCACTGGCTTGTCTAGGAGGGGGAAATTTTGGCCCCAGTTCCCTAATCTACCTCCCGATGTTGCAGGAGAGACCCAACTAGAATATGTGTAGAGATATGCCAGTCCATGCGTTCTTTCTCCTTCGAGATTCCAGTTTCCTGGTGGTTAGATGCAGATTGCTTCATTTCATAGAAAGGAGGTTAGGTTCCTATGTCTTATTATCTCAACAATGTCACACTATAACACTAATAGGTAGTGCATTAGTTCCCCTTTGATGCATTGTGTAGATATTTTAGTGTAGAGGCCCCAATTGATTAGGTGGTCGCATATTTTTTTGAGACAATTTTGTTTTGCGTTGGATAATTTTTTCACTATTTTAAATGGGAGGAGATTCTTCCCATTCATGTTATAGTTATTTACATTATTTTTTGAGAGGGTTCATGCCATTCAACAAGGATTACCTCGCTTTCCTTATAGGCCCATGTTTGATGTGCGTATGTGCATGTGGAGACAATTGTTTCCCAATAGGGGCTAGTTGGAGTTGTCGTGTACTCCGATAGGTAATTATGCATGTGATTTTTTGGCTAGAGAGGATAACCATGTCCTCGATATCGTACAATACCCGTATGCGGGAATGGATTGAAGAGGATGTCCAAACATCCTATTTACAACATCCAAGCCACCAAATGAGAGAGGTAATATTATCGTTATGTTTTGATAAATCTAGTTTCATATTTTATGTCTTATTTAATGCACATGTAATTTATTGTAACTGTTATCACTCCAGGAAACTCTCCTAGGCTGTAAGTCAGAGATGCCTGGTAACTAACTTTTTTTGGGAAATATTTTCTTAATAATTGATGTGGTTTTTTGGATCAAGATGAATATCTAGGGACTGGACTGTGTGTTCAAGACTGTCTAGAAATATAAAATCTCACAAGGCCTTCTAGTAATGCAGTTAGACAAGGTTTGATTAAATGGAAGAGAAAATAGCTATCGAACCAGATAATACTCATATAAAACAAGCACAATGGGTTTAATAACTAAGGAAATATCTTATGATTATCAACTTAATCAATCAATAAATGAGATGACAGTCACATACAGATTGAATGAGCATCAATAAAGAGAATTCACTCATAAGATATCAGAGAATAGAAAAGAGAAGTCTGACAACACAACTGAAGGAAGCTTGAAATTTTTCATATAATAAGAATAAGTCTCTCTTACAGTAGCAGCATGTAGAACCCAAAATCGAACCCCTTAGTGCTCCAAATGTCTTTGGATTTATAGCCTCTTCCAATCAGTTTTAGATCCTAAAACAATGGATCTGATATTCTAAAAATAGAAAGTCAAAACTAATTCACAAAAGATAAGGAGAGATCCTCAAGATGAGGTCAACCTCTATCTTTTGGTCTTCAAACATTGGTTGAAAGTTGATGA